>RJVU01022182.1:3652430-3674360 GCA_003731715.1 Anabarilius grahami
TAGTAAGAATACAATGCCGTGTAAACCTTTGAATGCAACTACTTTCACAATTGAAATTAAAGTCAGCATGAAATGGAAGTTTGGATAGTTTATTGTGACGTATAATTGAGTGATACAGCTTCTCGAGCAAGGGAAAATGTAGAGCGTTTCCCCATTTTGTCAATGGGGAATTGATTGGATCTTTGGATCATTGTGGTTTCCTATTGGTCGAACTCATGTGAGTGACAGGTTGCCCCACCCTCACGCCAGTAAACACGTCATCATAGAAGAGAAGAGATGTCACTGCAAGAGGGAGGGAAGTTATTTTAATTAAAGATTGCGAGGGCACATTAATAAAAAAAATGTTCACTGCTAAATAATTTATAATAAATACAGCAATATTCCATTAGAAAAAAATAAGGATTGTTAATTTTGATTTCATGGTGACTTGTGTACATAGGCCTACATAGTGCAGTTTAAGATAAACATCTCGGATTGGATTAATTTGGATTCACAGAAATCTGCATGTGTAAACATATGGTGCTTTTCCCCTGCATGGAACCACTCGGCTCGGCTCGGCTCGATTACTTTCGGTTTGCTTTTCCACTGCAGTTTAGTATCGCTTCAAAGTGGGTGGGATTGTAGACTGATCGTTATAGTTGCACCGCCTCTACTGCTGTGGATCCGCTCATCGGCTACCAACGAGTCTGCACCTCATCTACTGACCATGATACAGCCATTCCTTTTTTAAAGTTTGTGCGGCGGTCGTTTAAAAGAAGTCGTTTAAATAAAAGTTGTGTGAACAAATGATACTGCGGTGGCTGTTACTGACTATTTAATCTGGCGGGTTTGGTGTTTCGTGTTTCAAATCCAATGATTCTGGTAGTGACAATTCTCTCTGACCAATCAGTGATCTGCAGTGTTTACACGTCACATTTAGAATTGGTTCGGCACGCTGAGAACCTCAACTGAGGTGGTACTATTTAAGCGTGCCATACCGAGCCATACCGAACCGTACCGTGCAGTGGAAAAGCCCCAAGAGTTACTCTCACAGAGAATGTCAAAGGATTATCAAGACTATAACGCAACCAACACCATGTGGACAAATGATTGCATGGACCTGCTGAGAGTCACTAATTGCAGTTCAGCTCTGGAGCCAAAGTCTACCATGCTCCATTAACTTTGTTTTACTGGCTTAAGCTCCAATTACAGCCACAGCTTTTGTTAACTTCCTTCTCATTGCCTGGACACCAAAAGCTTGTATGCATAAATTAACTGTATGCAAATATATCGCCCATGTCCCATTCATCCTGAACGCTACTGGTGCCAGTGTTGCTCAGGGTGCAAGTGGGTGGAGTACCCAGAACTCATGTTCTTCATGAAGATGGAGTGCCCCTGCCTTCAGGACATGACTTTAAACCCCTTTCAAAAGCCACCGCTGTTTAGACAATAACATGGTTCTTTGGTTTGGTTCTGAATGGTTAAGTGATTTCACACATACTCGTAGACTCAAAGCCTCTGTCCAGGCAACCGTATACGTCATCCTCATTAATGCTTACAATATCTTTGGCCCTAGTTCAGTGGCATGATCTGTCATGCTGGAAGATGGAAAAATGGAGGCTGCCAAGTGATTGGTGCTTGGTAAGGCACCATTACTTTTGAGCATGATTAGGGTTAGGGTTTTTCAAACTCATGAAATAAATATAAATATATTAAAGGGCACCTATTATGCCCCTTTTACAAGATGTAATATAAGTCTCTGGTGTCCTCAGAATGTGTCTGTGAAGATTTAGCTCAAAATACACCACAGATAATTTATTATAGCTTGTCAAAATTGCCCCAATTTGGGTGTGAGCAAAAAAACACAGTTTTTGTGTGTGTCCCTTTAAATGCAAATGAGCTGCGTCTCCTGGCCCGCTTTCCAGAAGAAGGTGGAGCTTTAACAGCTCGTGCTCCGGTTGCTCAACAACAACAAAGCTGGAGAATCTCACGCAGCCAAAATGACTATTGTCAGTAACGGTGTTCAGACTTACATTGTTCAAACCGGAGTCGGACACTGATGAGAGACTCAGGAAGAAGTTACAGAATGCATCTGGACGATTATTGAATGGTTAGTGGATAAATTTATGTAGTTGCTGTGGAGTTGATTCAACTCATCGACTAGCATGTGCCGTCATGTTAATCTTTTGTGCAAGCGTTGAATTGACCCTCGTTTGTGAAGCAGTCCAGCGTAAAATGACGGCATCGCAACAACACTCTACTACAACAACTCTTTCTCTGCTCTAAAGCAGCCCAACATGGCCTCACCTCCTTTCGTTGTGTTCCCAGGTGCAGGGTTTATTAAAAATTTAAGGGTTTGTGATGCCACTATCCTGGGAAGAAGCTTAAACAGCCAATTCTTTAAAAGAAAATATCTCCCTTTGCATTGAACTTTGAGCATCGTAACTTTGCAGATGTTGTTTATGCTTTAACAGCAACATTACACACTAACTGAAGTTAAAAAAGTGAAATCATAATCAACCACCCCTTTAATTTATATAAAAATAAATTTAAATATTAAAATACATATTTAAAAATTAAAACAAATTTGAAAAAATCTAAGTTCTATTTGGATTTCATGGTGACTAAGTATTACACTGTAACACTGTAAGAAACTACTTTGATATAGGGTGATCAGGTGAACATAGGAAGCAGGTTGGGATGCGCTCAACAAGTTACGACCACCCAGATTGTAGGGTAACATGCGACAGAGTCGTCAGACAGTCTGTCCTCTTGACATTACCCACATTCCTCTGGTCTCCGAATGCACATATACACACTCACACATACACAAATGCACAAGCACTCTCATTCAATAAGCATTTATAAATACTGGCACAGGGGAAGAAGACCTGCATACATTGCATTTCACACTGACAGCACTGTTAGCAACTGACTGCATCAATTAACAAATGGGCTGCCATTTTACCCTTAAATCCTTCAACACATCTGTCCTCTCGTGTAACCAGTCAGAGAAGAACTGTTTCTGCCACACTATTTCCAGATACAATGGTTCTCTTGTGCATGATAGAAGAAAAACAGGACTATTTATATGGTTGTGTCTCAATTTGCATACTCATATACAATGCAAAAAATTGTATAACAGCTACCATTTGTGGGATACTTTTTGTAAGTGTTTGCATCTAGCTAAATTCAGTTCCTTAAAATAATAATAATAATTTTACTTTATTTAAAAATATATTTATATAGCGCCTTTAAAGCAAGCTTCTCTTAATATAAAAACAGAGCTTCAAAACATGCATTAAACATATGCATATAAAAACAGAGCTTCAAAACATGCATTAAACATATGCATTTCAAATTNAAACAAAAACTTTCATGAAGAAAAAATTTTTTTTTACATTTATAACATTTATATTATATTTATATTTAATATTATTATCTTTTTTGTTTATCAAGTTTATTATGAAATATAAATACTAATAAATATAATAATGTATAACATAATACAGTTTTTTTATACTGGCCATGTCAAGTGAACATACAATGTTATTTAATGGATTGTGGGCAATATTATTCATAAATGATGCCCTAATCTATACACTTCAAAATCACTTGGGTTCATATTTTTAGCCTACTGTTATTTGGGATGTTTTAATTCTTATCTTGCATGTTATTAGGATGGATAGTAAATAAATAGGCAAGTCATATTGAAGGCTGTAATAGTCATGTTAGTGTTGTCAAATGTATCAACTTCGATAAGTCGGTACTGAAATTTAAAAAATGTGACGCTGTTGAGTGGATTCGATAACACCTCTGATTGGCCTTTGTGTTCACGCACTCATGAGATATGTCTGTGATTTCCTTCAATGATCGACGCTTCAAAAACATGTTGTAAATAGACATCAATGACACTCTTAACTGAGCGCTTACAGAGATACACACGGACCAGTCCGCTGATAGACGCCTGCTTTCAAACACTCCCGCTTTCAAAACGCTTTCAAATTCAAACACTTCCGTGTGTGTTCTCCTGCGCGTTGATCATTGTAGCCAATCACAGACATATCTGTTGAGCATGTGAACACAATGGCCAATCAGAGGTGTTTACGAATCCGCTCAACAGTGCTCAAAGCGTCACATTTTTTAAATTTCAGTACCGACTTGGTATCGAAGTACTTTTGACAATTCTACATCATGTGACTCATAATTCAGCTTCACAAATGAAGAAGTGCGTCCTGTTTAAATATGATTAGAAATGATTGGGCTTTTACAGTTTTGTCAAATTCCGCTATAGATAACATAATATTAGCACAGAGTTCAGATAGGGTAGCTCTCTTGCAGCATTAAAGTTTATCAGCAGTTTATCAGATCCTTCGTATCTCTCTGTGTCAGGTCAGGCTCAGTTACAGTGCTGTATTTCTCTGGCACCACTCAAGGTTTCCTACAAGAGCTGTAACTTTAAACGTTAACCTACCCATAATGCTAATGGCTGCTTTGCCCCAATTAGCACATGGCCACATCTTCACCTGTCACCGATCCCCCTGGGCCCCCCGTGACCTTTCACCTTAACACGAGGCACCCCTCGCAAATACATAAACATGCACACACAGTGTTGTGTGCTGATTTACTTAAAACGGTGACAATGGAAAGTCCAGGGTGAATCCCATGTAACTTACTGTAATACAGATGAACACAGACACGTAGACTAAATTAAGTCTCATTTTGAAAGTGAAATTCACATTTGAGCACAGGAAAGACCTGTCGACTCCATTACGCCAATGTTTCCTTTCTTTTTCTTTTAACCAACCTCTTTCCTTTTACAATTTAGAGTTTTGGCCACTCAGCTGGAAAAGCATTAAGAATCTTCAAACCATAGACCATATTTGGCTTTAAACATTCTTTTCAAAGCCATAGGCCTGCACAATTTGAGAAAACAGATATAAAACAGCTTATAATGCTAAAAGTCTTGGAGGGTGAAACACGGAACAATGCTTGAATACATTAGCGTGAATCAATAGGGCAGAATGTGCATGTTAACACCACCATCATGATGGGCTGTTCTCAGTATTGATGGACATGGATTGATCAAGGTATCTGCAGGCAAACAGAGTAAACCAGCGGTATTTACCAAGGTTAGAAAGGTGAGCGAGAGACCTTCAGGCAGAGATGGAGGTGAAATGGGGGCGAGAAAGAGGACAGAGATTGTCTGCCTCGAGCACTGCAGTCCAAGCTCTAACTCGATCAGTACAGTTAACCTAGACATAGCCTGCAGATAAACACATTTGTTGGCTTTAATATGCCACTGCTGACAGCTTCGACAAGCCATGTTTTGTACGGAATGGAATTCCCCCTGACCATTTTGCACTGTGTTTGTGTGTGTTTTTGTTCATTGGTTAATATTTTACATGTGTTCAATGTTCAGAATTATTATCCTTAGCCAAAAAATCTGTGTCACGACTACAAAGCTATTCGGACTGTAGATCTCAACTTGAAAAAGACCGATATTCCATAGATAGTTTGTCAGACCTCGCTTTAACTCTGCTGTCCTAACCACAACCTCTTAACCTCACACTCAACCTAGAGACAAGCTGCAGCCAATGGTTGATTTATAGTGCTGTTTTCTAAGGCAAGCATCAGTATTACTATTTCTCATACTTGGTGATAAGTGTTTTTCAAAACCCCTAAAGGCCCGTTCACACCAAGAATGATAAGTATAAAGATAATGCTATGGATAACTATAATAGTGAACAATATCATTCTGTTTATTCTAAGTGTCGTCTGACCCTTTAAATGCTCAAGCTCTTTAAAGCAGGATGCACTCTGATTGGCTGCCAATGTCGTTCATCGGCTAGAAAAAAAAAATTGTTCTGAAAGTGATTCCAAAGATATAGTTTTTCTGTGACCTTATAGTTGTGGTGTGGAGTCTGCAATTCTATTATATTTTGAATGATTTTTAGAACTATCTTTATCTCTATCTTTATCATTATAGTTATAGTTATTGTGAACGTACAGCATTAGACTATATGTAACTTGCCTATCAATTAGACTTGTGTTTTGTTTTTGTTGCAGTTTTTGTTTTTGCATTGTTTTGTTTTTGTTATTTTTGTTGCGTGTATTGTTTTTTGTTTTTGTTTTTGTTGCACTTTGTTTTTTTTTCTGCTTCTGAGTGTTTTGTTTTTTGTTTTTTTTCTTGTTGCATGCCTGTAGTGTTTTGATGTGTTTTGTTTTTGTTTATTTTTGTTGCATGTATTTGTGGCGAGCAGGGCGGGCGAGAGCCGTGAGGGAACGGCGCGAGGCCGGTGGCGCGAGAGTTAATGAGCATCAGCTGCGAGGCGCGCCGGCCTCGAGTCCCTCACGGAGGAGCTCCGGAGGCATAAAAGGAGGAGCGACGACAGTGAAGGACGAGAGAGGACCAGGCCTGGATTTTATTTTATGTTTTATTATGTTTGTGTGGCCGGCAGATGTCCGCGAGGGTCTGCCGGCATTACTTTCGTTTTGTTCTTTGTTTATTTGATATTAAAGTTTTGTTCAACGTAAAAAAAATAAAAATAAAAAAAAAATTCTGGGTCCGGTTCCTAGACACACTGCCGCTCGGTCCTCAGCCAGCCGAGAGGCTTTTCCTCGCGGTGCCATGCGATGGCACTGGACGCTCGGTGGACGGCCCGATCCTCGACCGCCTCCTGGCGGCCAGCGATGGCTCCTCCGGCTGAGGGCAGCCGGCAGTGAGTCCCCCGTCCCCTGCTCCTCCCCCTCATGGCGGATGGTAGCAGGCTCCAGCCCACGGCGGACGGCGGCGACTCCTCCGCTCCCTCCAGGACGGCAGCCACCCCACCTCGTCCCAGGAGCACGGCATCCGGGTCTCCGTCCCACCTTTCACAAGGCTCCAGTACCACCGCCTCGGGCAGCCTCTCGCGGTCTTCACTCCCGCGCTACCCGAACTCCGCAGCACCGCGATCCCCCTCGGCAGCGAGGGCTCTCAGACAGCATGTCCCTCCTTCCTCCCGGGTTTCGGCACCAATGAATACGGGAAGGAGGAGGCGGGAACCGGCGAACATTCAACATAAATTTTAATTTCAAAATAAACAAATACAAAACGAAAGTAATGCCGGCAGACCCTCGCGGACGTCTGCCGGCCACACAAACATAATAAAACATAACGTAAAGTCCAGGCCTGGTCCTCTCTCGTCTTTCACTGTCGTCGCTCCTCCTTTTATGCTCCCGGAGCTCCTTGCAGCTGATGCTCATTATCACTCGCGTCACCGGCCTCGCGCCGTTCCCTCACGGCTCTCGCCCGCCCTGCTCGCCACAGTATTATTTTGTTGTTTTGTTTTGTATTATTCAACTTAAGCAAAAACTTCCAAAACACTAAAGCAACCGCCTATCAATGCCCAAACAACCACCCTAGAAACTGCATAGCAACGTCCTAGCAACTATCCAGAAAACCAAAGCAAGCACCTAGAAATGAGCTAACAACTACTGAGAACAAAGCTCAAATTTTCTTCAGAAAATGTAAATCAAAAATTATTGTATTTTTAATATCTATGGGCCCTATCATACACCCGGCGCAATGCGGCACCAGGCACGACGCAAGTGTTTTTTGCTAGTGTCAGCCCGACGCAGTTATCATTTTTACGTCCTGCGCCATGTTGTTTAAAAAGCAAATGCATTTGTGCCCATTCGTGAACCCATAGGCGTGCTGGTCTGAAAACGAGGTGTGTTCAGGCGCATTGTTGGCGCGTTACTATTTTGAGACAACAGAAATAGACTGCACCATTGACCAACTGAAACCTGGTCTAAAGTCAATGGCGCAATATTTTTTTGTTATTTAAAGAGCGTGTCAGTAATATGCACCTTTAGGCGGATGCACAACGCGCGTACATTCTGCTTATTACACACACAGGGACGTGCTGCAGCACGCAAACATGCCAAATATTAAAAATAAAAGGAATACAATGTAAAAGATAATTATTATTATGTGCTTAAAGATAAAAAATGCTTTGGTGGAATCGTAGACGGTCTGCTCGCGCGCTTTAACCACAATCACGAGCAGATCCATTTCCTCGCTGGAGAAGCGTTCAGTTTTTCTGCTTGCAAATTCCGCCATGTAAATAGTGAATCCGGCATGGCGCGAGCGCAGCTGGCTTTTAAAGGGAATGTGAGATGAGACTGTAATTGGTTTATTTCATGTTATGCCCAAAACACACCCGTTACTCATTTAGAGAATATGGGCAACACTTTTCGACCATGCGCCGGGCGCGCTGACCATTTTTCCTGTCGTTAAACTAGCAAAAGTGGATTCAGACATGACCTAAGCGCACTTGAGCCTTCCGCTTTAGACCATGTGCTTAGATCGTTAAAATAGGGCTCTTAGTGTGAGATATCACATGTATCGGGTCAGCTCTCTCAAAAACCCATTACAGTCAAACCAAAGTAGTCTTTTGAATGGATTGTTTAACATCACACTTCTGGGCTTCAGCTACAGCACTGAAATTATTTATGCCTAAGACATTACCTTATAGACGATGAATGTGATGTTGGCTCAAGTCATTTCAAAGTGATATCTGGGGTAAACAATTCTGAGAATGTTTTACCCTGGCTATGACTGGGTTTGAGCAAATATTAGTCTTGATTTTCTGCTTTAAATGGGCTGTAATTAAGATAAAAATCAGACCCTTATAGATGAGGATTTTTCAAAGTTCCGAATGTGGATTTTCATAAATGTTTGAAGGCTTAACGATCTCAAATTATGGCATTGTTGGTATATGGCACACATACACTCTTAAATGCTATGTTGTGGCTTGCTGGAGGATAAAAGAGTTTTAATACTGCATAATTGCAGTATGACCAAAACAATCAGAGGACAAAAATGTGGTACGTGTTTTCGTGGAAAGAGAAAATTTGTGCATGCACGCAAACTGGCATAAATTTGTCATAGATGGTGGCTCGTCGCAAAATGAAAACACCCAGCTATGTCCTCCCATACAGCTGCCTTCTCCATCTCCTATTTTTCATCAACAAGGCTTATGAGATGAAATGCATCACTTGCCTCAGTCAATACTCTGTTAAATATCAGTTTATAAATAACAAAGAACAGAACTGTCAGCTGATGTAAACAGAGTTTGACACAGCTAGTAAAACAACGTAAAGGTCAGATTAGTCCTGTTGTGTGTGTGTGACATAAAAAAGCTGCATTAAAGGGCAAACATCCTGGTTCATCTCATGATCGGAAAGAATATTTTATAAAGGATTCCAAAAATGCCTTGCATTTCTGAAGGTTAACCAAAAACCACAACAACCCACCCATGGACAAATCAACATGGGTATCAATTAAAGCATGCATGACCTCCTTTATTTGCAAAGGGTGTTGCCTTGTGTTACCTGGCTCAAATTCACACATGTGGCTTAAAGTAAATTTTGGACAGGGTGGATTCAGGTCAGAACTGATAAACAGACATTATCCTTACAAAGGGGCTGAGCCAAGTTAACACCCTGTTTGCGATTGTGTCCTAATTGAAGTAAATGCATTATTAACCAAGCTGACTTCATGACATTGGCAAATGTCTGTCTGTCTCCTCCCAAACAGTAATGCACCAAAAAATAAATAAATAAATAAATAATCTCATGTAAATGTGTGAATCTCTTGCCGAGAGCATGTCTTCGTCACAAGTTGAATGTAATTTTGGTCACTGTGACACATTATTTCCATTATTACGCCATTTTTTACGCCTACGTTATCATTACCCTACTATAATGCAATAAAAAAAAAAAAACATTTTTACATGATAGTAGTATTTTATTTTTATTTTTATTTTACAACATGAATTCCGGAAATGTTGGGACGTTTTTTAAATTTGAATAAAATGAAAACTAAAAGATTTTCAAATCACATGAGCCAAGATTTTATTCACAGTAGAACATAGATAACATAACAAATGTTTAAACTGAGAAATTTTACACTTTTATCCACTAAATGAGCTCATTTCAAATTTGATGCCTCATGTGATTTGAAAGTCTTTTAGTTTTCATTTTATTCAAATTCCCAAAATTTCCGGAATTCGGGTTGTATCTTGAGATTCCAAATAAAACAAATCTTTTGGATAACTTTCTGATTACTAAGGGGAGATTTATAATCATACACCATCCCTACTTATTGTTGGATAATACAGATGTTTTTTATTATTCATTGGGACCACATGGTTCAGCTTTATCATAGTTTATTATTGAGTTTCAATTGCCAGGCTATTGAATTGGATGAATAGATTATTAGGCAGAGATAGGAAGAATTTCAGAGGCAGCAACTCTTCTCTCGACATGGCACAAGCACTCAAATCTGGCCTTACGCCAATATACCCTCAGAATCGAGTTTCAAAAGAGCTCTCGCCAGACTGACCATCAAACACTCTGAAACTCCGCTTTATCAACCTGGTTTATTTTCTCACAAGGTGTTAGTTTGGTTTGAAATCACATAGAGTAACTGACCCTTTGCTAAGTTCTGCAGCCCTTGGTTACTGTTGTTGGCAAAGACAAACTTTACAGAACGCCCAATAGGAATGCACTGGAAATTTTCGGACAGTTTTAAGTAAAATGTGCTCATAAATTATGACATTGCATAGCATTTTTATCTTTATTTAATTAGATTCCAAAAGCTGCATTCTGCCATTTATTTCTTCCTTCATTAAGGAAATAAATTCCATAATCAACTGAAATATACCGTTTCCACTGTGTTCCCCCCAACCCCCCCAATCATGGAAGCTCAGAGACACCCAAAACTCCCAGCTCTCTCCATAAAGATGCTTTCAGATGTGACTTTACTGGAGCACCTCAAACACCCCAGAACATCTGGAGCATTCCTAGTGCGATGCAGCTGAGATATTCAGACCCTATTCTGTGTTAATACTGGAATGTTTTAACCTATACATCTGCTTTCTTCCGAAACTGGATGAAAATGATCCAAAAGATCTAAGGGACTAAAGGGATGTCTAAATCATGTAGATGACAAACTGGGACCTCATAAATTTGTTCTGTTGATAGATTCCCAGGCTATACATTACATTGTTCATTTACCATGAAACAATCTCCAAAATACAGATACATTTGATTTTTCAAGACATCTCTGGTATTAACGCTATAGCAACATAGTGAAATCTTGTTTCAAAACGAAAACTATTTGCAGACGTCCCTGAACTGGATGACTTCTCCAGAGGCCATCTCAAACTCAGAGACATTACTCAAATCCACACCTGTAAAAGACTTGAATGTGAATAGTCTGAGACCAAGATCTGGCTCGAAAACCAGCTCTAACATTTTTGGGCACTTTAATTTGCCAATGGCAGAACAAGGGCGTTTGGTTATTTAGGATGTCCTTATTAGTCTCAAACAGTACATGTTACGTGGCATTCTTCAGAAAGACACAAAACTGTTCCAGAATGTTTTGAGTCTGAGCAGAGTTTTTCCATGGCACAATCCACTCTTATGTCGCCATTACCAAAGCTTCCCACTGTCTCTTTTCAGCACATAAGACATAGACGGATGACTACACTAGGGAATGTGTTGGATAGACAAGGAGAAAGAATGGAATGACAAATTAGGCCAAAAACATGAATTGAAAGGAATAAGAAAGCTGGAAAGCATGTAAAAACATTAAGAATAAGAAACAAATGTCCACCACTGACAAAACCAGACAATGAAAAATACTAAGGAATAAAGCAAAAACTGGACTACATTTCACTTAATAGTTACACCACTTGACTTTTTACTAAAACTTTTTTTGGAAAATGGTGTAAACATCAAAACAAAGATTTTAATAACTTGTCATATATGTTTTCAGGTAGATTTTTAAAAGACTTCTCCTTTAAAGTTTCATGTGGTAAAATCTAAGCTAACCGATTTCATTGAAGTCATGACAACTTGTTTAATATGTATCAACCTGTCTACATTGTCAAACTGTTCAGGTTACACCAACAAAAGTATCAGATCCGTTCAGATCAGAAAACCTTAAAATGAAAATGTTTTCCTAGCAAGCCGAGCAACTGGTATCCTACACCATAACGGTCTAGATGCCCTATGCAGTGACACACCACCCATTACCTTACTCAACTATATTAAATGTTTGCTACAGCAGATAAAAGAGGAAAGATCACCCTTGACATCTGATATGAGACCGGCTCAGCCATTTCCATTAGAATGATCAAAGTCATGGAAACATAACTCTTCATTTAGCACTCAGAGATAATGTTGCAAGCACATAATATAAGCTTTATGTAATACTGTGGATATACAACAACAAAAAACATGTATTAAATGTCTCAGTGATGTTTAGCACTTCATCTCAACAAACACTTTATCATTACAGCCCATTAAACCATCTACAGTAGGGATCACTTTTGGAAAATTTGAATAGCAATTGAAACTCAGGATTGTGCAAGTTTGGTGTGACTCACAAGCAAAAAAATATTTTCCAGAATTCATTCATTTTTAATAACACATTTCAGTGTGTTATCAAAAAGTATTCACTTCTTTCCTGACCACACTTTAGTTTAAAGGGGAACTATTATGCCCCTTTTCACAAGATGTAATATAAGTCTCAGTTGTCCCCAGAATGTGTCTGTGAAGTTTCAGCTCAAAGTACCCCACAGATCATTTATTATAGCTTGTCAAATTTGCCCCTATTTAGATGTGATTTCTGTGTGTCCCTTTAAATGCAAATGAGCTGCTGCTCCCGGCCCCCTTTCCAGAAGAGGGCGGAGCTTTAACAGCTCGCGCTTTGGTTGCTCAACAACAACAAAGCTGGAGAATCTCACGCAGACAAAATGACGATTGTCAGTAACGGTGTTCAGCCTTACATTGTTCAAACTGGAGTCGGACACTGATGGAGAGACTCAAGAAGAAGTTACAACTTTTAGAATGAAACTGGACGTTTCTGAATGGTTAGTGGATAAATTTATGTAGTTACTGTGGAGTTGATTCAACTTATCGACTAGCATGTGCCGTCATGTTAATCTTTTGTGCAAATCCAGCGTTGAATTGACCCTCGTTTCTGAAGCAGTCCGGCGTAAAATGACGGCATGGTAACAACACTCTACTACAACAACTCTTCCTCTTCTCTAAACCAGCCCAACATGACCTTACCCCTTTTGTTGCGTGTTAACGGGGGCAGGGTTTATGTAAATTTTGGGGTTCATGGTGTCACCAACCTGGGAAGAAGCTCGTTGTAGTCCCTACCAGCCATTTGTTGTAGTCCGGTGTCCAAAAATATATATGTATTTTTAAAACATAGTCACTAATCCAAAAGTACCTGTTTTTCAGAAAATGCTCACATTGTTTTACAAGGTTCAAAGGTGACGTGAATCAAAATGGAGCTTTTCTCTGCCAATCAATAAACAAAATATAACGTGTCATTTGATCAATAAACAACAAACCTTAATTTAATATAGTAAAAGCTTTTTCATTTCAGCTAGTCCTTTGTAAAAAAAAAAAAAGAAAAAAAAAAAGAAAGTATCTTAGCAATGTTGAACACTCATAACAGCGGCACACGGATGTAATGAGGAACAAATGGAGCCCTCGATCTGGTTTAAAGCATTCTGATGAGAATTCTTTTATCAGGGGAAGTGACCTCACTTAAAAAAGGACATGAAGTCATTACATAAGAATGTTATATGCCACCCTGCTATGCCTTCATAACATCAGGAAGCGCTCTTGTAATTAAAGTAACCCCATCTAAAAGGAAATGCCTTGATTGGAGAATAACATTGACCATTCTTACCTTGAAATGACAGGAGGACTCGCGGCTGTGGTGGAGAAAGTCCATGGATGCAGGTGACACAGAGGACGAGGGGAAGGAACAACTGCATGCTCGTCCCCAAAGACCAAACCCAGAGTGCTCCTGACCTCCCCATGACTGCGGAGGAGACACCCAGACCAGCCCACCTGCAAAGACAAGGTAAAAGAAATGTAAAGGATGCTGATGGGAAAACTAGATTTTAAAGACAAGAAATTCATTCTTGTTCTTTTATTTTATAAATACAGTAGGAGCAAGAAATATATGCAGTTGGAAAATAGAGGTTGATTGCTTACAGGAATAGGGGACATATAATTATATTCTTAATAAAGAAAGATTCTTATTGCTACATAAGATATAAGACTATTAACCCTATATGTGCAAATCACAAGAATTACATTGGTAAGTTACTATAATTCACCTTTTAAAGTAATTTCAGCTGTAGAAGGACAATTTGTATAACTTTATACCTAAAATAATGCATTATTGTAATCCATTATCCATACATAATCCATTGTAAATACATTACTGTGCATGCAATTTTACAAAATAAGGGACAATTTTAAATAATCTGTGGTAATTGACATCTTTCTACAGATTTTGATAATGCTCAACTTGTATTTGAATCCACAACATTCCTTTAAAAGTTCAACATTTTTCACATTTTTCACATTAGCCACTTTCTGTGTGAGGAAATGTCTTTGATATAGTGTTAAATCAACAGTGTTTCAAAAGCAGCCAGTTAAAATACATATTTTAATGGTTATGTCATAACAGTTATGCTTGAAAGCTTTTTCCTTAAAGGCCTCCTGTATGTCTTCTAGTTAATTAGTCTGAGAAAGTGGCATGACCTTGATCCACTCAGTTATGATTTTAACCAATGCCGTATAAACAATGGCTCCTGTCCAGCCTGAGTCATTATTTTACCTTTACACGAGGACGTCTTGTATAATGTAATAGGAATGTCAGGTTAGTGGTACCACAAAGATATGGATGCTTCTTTTTACTTCTAACAAAAGAATGAATGGACACTCTCCTGTGTTTCTCTCCTCTCTGTTCTGTTATGGGACAACAGAAGTTCAATAATACATGGGGAGAAGTTTGATTTCCTGTGGAATAACTTTTGCTTCATGCTCCAGGGAGAACAGACCAGGACACTCTTGGAAAATAAGAATACATGTAGTTCATAATTATATATTAATAATATGTTTGTTTTGTAGCAGAGAGAGTGCAGAAGGACAGAGTAAGAATAGCACAGTCTCTCTGCTCATGTCTTATAGATGAATCATGTGAAAGATTGATACAAGACATCTACAGTGCATGTCTGACTCAGTGAGGTATGAGCACACTGCACAGGGTGTGTTCACAGTCAACACAAGTGCATGAATACCACAGAAAACACCATGTTGGGTGCCGTTTAAATTGTTTTGTATGGAGTCATCCGCTATATGGATGATCTTTGATGTATCTCATTGGTTTTTCAGCATCTTACGCCATGAGCACCACATTTTTAGGAGGCAGTGTCAGGTTAAAGTTCAAGTGTTATAGTCAGCTTTCAGGTAAATCATTTTAAGATAATTTTTAATTTCCCTTTTTAAATTGGAAATTCACCCAAAAAATTTTAATTCTGCCATTTATTCACCATATTATGCTTGTTATACTTGTGCAGGACTCTTCACAGTGGTGATTCTTTATTTTATACCTCTCTTATTTCAGATGTGATGTTATAACTGTCATTTCTTTACATCATGGGTAAAACTGTATGTCCATTAACACACTTACCTGCTTCGAACTGCATTGTTTAGCAAGCAGTTGTTAGAAAAATACTAAGCAGTTGTTAGAAAGAGCCAAAAGTAGCCAGCAGGCGGCATTATTCAAATGTGTTAAATGGTGATGTAGCCACGCCTCAGACATAATGACAGTACTACAAATGAGGCACTTAAAGGGATAGTTCACCCAAAAATGAAAATGTGATGTTTATCTGCTTACCCCCAGCGCATCCAAGATGTAGGTGACTTTGTTTCTTCAGTAGAACACAAATGATGATTTTTAACTGCAACCGTTGCCGTCTGTCAGTCATATAATGCGAGTGAATGGGAACTCTATCAATAAGAGTTGAAAAAACTTGCATAGACAAATCCAAATCAAACCCTGTGGCTCGTGACGACACATTGATGTCCTAAGACACGAAACGATCGGTCTGTGCGAGAAACCGAACAGTATTTATATAATTTTTTACCTCTAAAACACCACTATGTCCAACTGCATTCAGCATTCGCTTAGTGAGGTCTGATCGCTGATCTCTGACAACGGCAGTGATGTCTCGCACTCATTGAAGTATAAGCGCGAGATGCCAACGGTTGCAGTTAAAAATCACAATTTGTGTTCTACTGAAGAAACAAAGTCACCTACATCTTGGATGCGCTGGGGTAAGCAGATAAACATCAAATTTTCATTTTTGGGTGAACTATCCCTTTAAGGCAGGCGTTTTCTGTCGGAGAGATTCACTCCATTTGGCATGGACTTTGTGCTTTGCAACTTTTCATATTGTTTACATGCGCAAACAGCTATATCACACTACAGGAAAGGTAAAATAAAAAATAGCATAATAAGTCCCCTTTCAATCTGTGTGACTTTAGTTATTTGCTGGTAACTCTATCGCCTCCTTTAATATTGACGTTTGTTACCGCCACACTACTGAAAGAATATTTATATTCTCCTGGGAAAGAAAATGGGCCAAGCGCTAAAGGGCCAAACACCAAGCTTTTAATTGTCAGGAATGGTCAGGAAATTAGCAAAGCAAATGCACTATTTAAAAACCCATTGCTGTCTCAATGTTTTTGGCAGAATAGGGGAAGTTGTGTGTGGAGTAATAAATCACAATGAAACACGTGTTGTGTGGTGATGCTCCAGAGCAGTGTCTTCGAAAATCTGGTGAGAAACATAATAATAAATGCATCTCTACCACTGCGAAGCATGGAGGAACAGGAGTTTGGATAGCCTTTTTAGCTGCTGGTATTGGTGAACTACTTCACTGTGAAAATTCATTGAATGCTTTGGAGCACAGGAGAATATTGCTGAATGGCTTGCTTCCCACAATTAAAAAGTTATCTAAAGTGGAATGATCACTTGTTATTTTCAACAAGACAATGCACCTGCCCAAATTGCAAAGACAACCAAGAAGTGCTTGAGAAGTCCATCAGGCTCATGCCTGCTCAGAGTCCAGATTTGAACCCTATTGTGAATATTTGGTCTCACATTAAACTCAAACAAACTGGGAGACATTTTTCAACAACTCATGTACTGTTTGAAGCCATTAACATTGAGTGAAACAACACTGACTCTTCCTGTAAAAAGCTGTCTGCAAGTTGGGAAAGGCTATTCCATGCTAAGTTACAGTATTTATGAAATTCTTGCTAATGTCCTAGTGATTTGTGATTAAAATGGTTGACCATTAAAAGAACACTTAATATTTTTGCCATTTTTGGCTTGGCCCTTTTTTCTTTTCTTTTTTTTGCCCATGAGTGTATGTACAACAGGACCATATAAATTTGTATGCTTGTGCAGAGCATGTTTATAAGTGAGAGTGTTTACCTGAGTGTTTGTGATGGGGAGAAGAAAAAAGTCTCCATGGTGTTTTGTATGAGTAAGTGCATATTTACAAGGGTGCGTATGTATATACATGTGCGTATGTTTGTTTGAGCATATGATAAACTGCAGTGGGCTGAAATGTCTTTGGCAGTGAGTATTGGAGAGTAGCTCTTAAGCTGGGTGGAGGCTACCGCTCTCTGGACAGCAATGGTTTTCTACTGCTGGTCAGGGCCTGCCAGACATACATACATACAGCTGCTAAAGTCATCACCGGGCTATCATAGATCCATCACTGGCCCGACACTGAGCATGAGCTGATGTTCAAACTTCTGAGATCACAACCCTTAAATGAGACATAATCCCTCATTGTTTATGTGCCTAATGACCAGGTTTCGTCAAGTCCTTAATAATGCGGCTTTTCTGTAAATTTCATCAATGTCCAGTGCTACTTTTATGTCTCACTATGCATCACTTTGCGGTCTCTTTGTCTTTTCATACCAACACACCTTAGAATAGCTCTTTTCCACCATCTTATTACTTAAAACCATTAGCTACCAACTGTAGTAAAAATGGCCTTAGAGCATGTATTTCTTTAATGTTGAGCATAAAACATTTGATGTCTAGAATTAATTGAGTCTCCAGTTAAAGCATGAAAATGAAAAAAACAAACAAATAAGTATCACAAAAAGTTTTATTAAGCAGAGCTACCCAGCACAAAATGTCCTGATTGTTGTCGCTTGTTACGTTGCAGCTGGTTAGGCCAAAAAAAAATCTGATTGACAGAATTTTTGGCTTTATTGTATCATAAGACAGTTTGCAAGTATCAAACTTTAGGATAGCACCTCTCTTACACTCTAAAAAATAATGTTTTGGCTCTACAAAAAAAATAACGCAACAGCTTGCATACATTTTTTTTTTGAGTTATGACAACTTTGAGTGAATTTACGTCCAACAAGCTACATTGAGTTAGAGGAACTTTGTAGCATAAACACATATTTTTAGGTTTATTACTCAAAAAAATTAAGTTGCTCAAACTACCAGAATTGTAGCGCTGGAAATCAATTAATCTTATCTATTTCAGTTCAAATTAACAGCTATCACAGCACATGCTAACATAACTTATTTAACATGTTCATTTAATGAACAAGTAAGATATTACTTATGACTGGCATTAGCGCAGTCATTGTTTATAGTGTTTACCTTCATGTATCTACTCTTCAGCACAATGGTAACCACAAAAACTTCAAGATTACAGAAACTCTTTTAAATGTCAAACATAACAGCATTAAACACTAACAGGTCACGCCAAAGTCACGCCCCCAGTGGTGAACCATTGAAATTTCGAAACACTTATGACGTAACGAAGCCTCGTTTACTGAAATCACGTGACTTTGGCAATTTGATTCGTGCTCTGAACCACTGATTCGAAACAAAAATTCGTAAAGCTTGAAGCTTCATGAAGCAGTGTTTTGAAATTGCCCACCACTAGATATTGTTGAATTAAGTCCTTATTTTGTTTTTTTAGCGCACAAAAAGTATTCTTGTCGCTTAATAACATTAAGGTTGATCCATTGCTGGCCTCACTGAGCCATCGGATTTTATCAAAAATATCTTCATTTGTGTTCTGAAGATGAACTGAAGGTCTTACGGGTGTGGAACGACATGAGGGTGAGTAATAAATGACAGAATTTTCATTTTTGGGTGAACTAACCCTTTAATATACAAACAAAATTAAGTTGATCAACATTATTATGTCAACAAAACTTAACAAAATAATGTTTGCAACTTAAAAGGCTTAATTAAAACAATAAATTAGAATTTTGAAATTGCATCCACGCATTTATTTAAGGTCCCTTAAATGAGAAGTCTATGACATCTGGCAGACTATTTGCTGAATTGTCATCTGACTGACACTTCCAGATTCCTAATAAATTCTGTCATGAGGTGATTTCTGACTGGCTTTTAACCAGAACACTAAAGCTGGATCACAGTGTCATCTGAGAAACTCAAACGTCTATCAAAGCTGTCATAATGCGCATTCATGCAGCTTCAGCTGAAAGCACAGCAGCCTGGAAACGTATTACAAGCGGTTTATCTTCAAGATTATCGTCTTGTGTTTGTCACGGCTATCTGCGTAATGAGTTTTCCATCTTTCTCCTTATGAAAGTGTCAGTCAAAACCAATTATTGCTCACTGGAAATATAACTGCCAACTTCAACTAAGAACTGGCTCATCTAAGATAGGTTAAACAGATGGAAGGAAATTATGTGTCTTTTGTGATGTTTTAAAACAGTGATATAAAAACTGTATTATACAGTATGAATGTCACCAGATTTTTAGTAGTACTTACCTGTGAATGCCATGATGCTAAAGTGTTGTTGGTGGTGGTTGCCGGGGCATTGCTAAGTGGTTGTTTGGAAGTTCACTAGTGTTTGATGATATTCAGGTCTCTATGGCTTGGGTCCCTCCTTTAATTTATTTTAATGAGGTTTTGTTCACCCATCAGGTGAAATTTGTCCACTCGCTTAAGGCATGTTCACATATACATCATTTGGCAATTTTTCACAGAAATCCAGTCATTTCAAAATGAATCTACGCAATCTGAAATTTCATGTGAGGGCGAATGATTTTGTGGTTATTTTGAAGATGTCGCAACAGGATCACGCGGATTTGTTGTGTTGACCAACAGAAAGCTTCTTGGATTGAAAGTGACTTTTGTGAGCTGTGCCTCACACATCACTACACTATTGACAATAGACAATAGACCTTTTTTGCTCAAAATGTGATTTTACATTTCGCTAATATGACCACAATGTGAAATAATAGCAAACTTTCACAACAAACTACAAGATTTGATGTCCATATCACAAACAGTACTGGACAAGTAACATGCCAAAGTTTACTACCTTAAGGATAGAGGTTCAAGTCTTTAATGAAATAGAAAACATCAATCCTAATATCATATTTTACACGTGTTTCCATAATTTGATGCAGAGTAAATATATTCTGGAAGCCAATTGTGTAATATTTTTGTTTGTTTTTTTTGAGAGAGATGCCCGTCACCGTACCACACCCTGTCATTCACCAGCTTGCTCACACAATTACAACCATGTAAACACTACCACAATGTGATTAACAATAAAAATCCCCATTCAATATTGCATTTTATATTGGACCAAATCCCAGATACTATCTTTCGGACACACTTATAAAATAATAACATCACTGTTTTAGTCTCAAACTCCCTAGACTCATTCACACTCACTGCTGTCCTGTCTGTGAGAGACACAGCACACATTCCCCAATGACTCTACCAATAAAAAATCGCTCAAGACGCACAAAATAATACATATCAGCTGAGTAATGGAAGAGTGTTCTTCACAATACTTCAAGAAATCAAGAAAATCTTGTTCACAAATATATGTAAATGAAATGCACCTTTTGAAACAAGAAAAACACACTTAAATAGAGCAATGTCCTAAAACCAAGCAAAATTAATTAATTAAAAAAATGCCAATGGAGAAATAAAAACATACTAGCACAGTAAATTTCAGTTAATATCATTAAAATATTTATGAATCTTAAATCTAGACATAAATTATGCCATTTTAACTTTTGAGGAGTATTTTTGGCACATCACCAGGTAAAATATTTGCTCATGAATTAAAAAAAAGTGGGAATCATATCAACAAAGATTGAAAATAACAATTATATGACTGTCTATTTCTAAAATAAGCATTTTTTTTTTTTTAATATAGACACTTCTCTCAGTGACTGAAGCCTGTATGAGGTCTTGATTTCTTGTCTCTGGTGGGCGTCTGCACCTGTTAGCCTGAGCCTGGATTCCCCCCTTCCCTAAATCTCCTCCAAACGGGACTCACCTTCTGAGGCTTCCCAGCTGGACTGTCCTCACTTAGCAGAGAGTGGGTGAACACTATAGTCACAGACGTAGTGAAGAAATACAGTGTTGCGTGGACTTCCCCAGTGAGAGTGAAGAGAGGCGATATTCCAAACGGCTGACTGCGGGACAGGGAAGAGAGAGGTTGAGAAGATTGAGAGAGGTAAAGAGAGTGAGAGAGAAGGGTGGACTGGTTTCCTATTACACTCCTCTCCTCTTGAGCCCCCCTCCTCTTTTCATTCCCCTCCTCTCTCTCTCTCTCTCTCTCTCTCTCTACAAGTAACTGAACAGATATTCCAGACCTCTGACTCGGAGTCTCACTTTGCCTGCATGCGTAGTGAGCAGCAGTCTAGGGACGGTGCCAGGACTCCAGAGTCAGATTCTGCTTGTTGAAGCCCCTTTAGATCCATCACTGGATGCAGAAGTTACTGTACTTAATTTACATTTATATAAAATGACAACCCAACACAGCAGGGAAAAATAAATATTTTCCATAATTCACAGACTCTAAATGACTCTAAATCCAGCTGCCATCTTTAATTAATTAAAACATCAATCTTTAAGATTATTTAAATAAAAGTACCATGTGCAAGTAAGTTAACGTGAATATATATTATATACACACACACTTATGTAATTTCAAAGGTTTGGGGTCGGTACTTTTTTTTTTTTTTTTTTTTTAAAA
>RJVU01022182.1:3674375-3761885 GCA_003731715.1 Anabarilius grahami
AAGGCTACATTTATTTGATCAAAGATACAGTAAAAACAGTAATATTGTGATATATTAAAATAGAAAATGGTTATTTTGATTTGTAATAATATTTAAAATATTTATTTATATTTAAAATATATATTTAAAAATGTATTCTTATGATGGCAAATATATATACAGCTCTGGAAAAAATTAACAGATTTGGATTTACTATTTATATAGAGTAAAATGAACATTGTTGCTTTATTCTATAAACTACTGACAACATTTCTTCCAAATTTCAACTATAGACATTGTCATTTTGATAATTTATTTGCAGAAAATGACAACTGGTCAAAAAAAGATGCCATGTTTTCAGACCTCAAATAAGTTATATTCATTTTAAACAACATAACACTAATGTTTTAAATTAGGAAGAGTTCAAAAATCAATATTTGGTGGAATAACCCTGATTTCCAATCACAGCTTTCATGCGTCTCGGCATGCTCTCTACCAGTCTTTCACATTGCTGTTGGGTGACTTTATGCCACAAAAAATATGCCACTCCTGGCATATCTCGGCTTTGTTTGGTGGATTTTAACCATGTGTCCTTCATCTTGATCACATTCCAGAAGTTTTCAGCTGGGTTCAGGTCTGGAATTTGGGCTGGCCATGACAGAGACTTGATCTCTTGGTCCTCCATCCACACCTTAATCGGTCCTCCATCCACACCTTAAACATTATCCTGCAGGAAAAAAACAATCCTTCGAGTTGGGGGAACATTGAGCAGAAGGAAGCAAGTTTTCTTTCAGGATAACCTACTATGTGGCTTGAGTCACGTGTCCTTTACAAAGACAGATCTGCCTGATGCTCTGATGAATACAGTTTTCAGCCGCAGGTGTTGGGCAAAGTTGGGCAAACCCACTGAGTTCTCCAGTAAGGCTGGAATCGGGCAGATCTGTCTTTGTAGGGCTCAGGACTTAAAACAATGGAGGAGAAATCACGGCAGAAGGAAAGTTTTCCTTTTTAGGATAACCTTGTTCGTGGCTTAAGTTGACAAGTATCTAGATAATTTACAGTCAGCCAGTTGTTATCATAAAATGAACCCCAACAGGGTGATCAGGAAGCCTATTATTTTGCTGTCCTAGCTGGTTAGTAGCTTTTTATTATTTGCATTTAGAATCTAGCATCCCTGCTGTCTACGGCTATCAGAACAGACCTGCGGAGTTGGGGCCCACTTCAGAACCACCGGATTAAACTATCATCCTGCTGTTAATAAAAAGCCCAATAAATCAACAGTGAAATGTCTCTATACACACTTCCACAGCCCAGATTAAATGTTATTTCTATCCAAGATTCCAGTTGTAAAGGGAGTGCAGGGAGCTGGACGCTCTGGAGCCAATTTCCAAACCACATTGTGCAGACTTCAGCAAGGAAAGTCAGAATTGCCCTCACCGCCGCAACTCTACTGCCAAGTTATTAATTACAGATGGTGAAAGCTGGATCTGTATCATGTGAATGATAGCCAAATGTCCAATATGAAGAGCCCATATACAGTACTCTAAATTAAATGCACACATTGTAAAAAAGAATTGTTGGTTCAGCTTTAAAAAAAGTAAGTTACCTGGTTGCCTTAACATTTTGAGTTCATTGAAATTAAAAATTTGAGTTAATACAATGAAGGCGATTGATCTAATCAACAGAAACTCAAAATCTTATGTTATCTGAACCACATTAATTATTTAAGTTGATTTGACAAAAGAAAAAATGTTTTGATAAATCATAAAAATATTTTTTTTATAGTGGCCCCAAAACATTTCAGACACTTACGCCACTTAAAAATGTTTGTTTTGCTTTCTTTCTTTAAAGCCTTANACACAATTAGAGAGACAGGAATATTTGTCTCTCTATATTTTTCCCGATGTGATCCGTCAGCTCCAGTCCACTAATTTGGAGCGGTTAAGGCCCGGGTATACTTCATTTCCCATGTTCCCCTCCGTCTCGCGCACAGTTGAGCGCACGAGCCATTCAAAGATACTCCTTTGCCCGTGAGCGCGGAAAGACGCGTTCGGCGCATGCACACGCGCACCTTACATGGTCATAAAAATTCGGCTGCACGGCCACTGTTCAGAGAGTCAAAGCTAGTCCACAGTCTAGTAAACGTTTTTTGCTTGTACCGACTGAAAACAGATGAGAAACATTATCAGACAGGAGAGACTCGTACATTGCAGTACTGAACACTGAACGGTCCATGCATGTGGATTTGGATAAAACAGTTAATCGATTTGATGCCGTGCCTAAACGCCATTTATACCTTCACAGTGGGATATAGCGGACAGCATGCAGGGCTATTAAATAATTTTTCTCATTATCATACTACTTTTATTATTAAATTAATATTGCAATTCATTTGCCCCGCGATATCATCAGCGCATCACCGCATAACCGACGCGCTGCGAGGACAATAAAAGATTAGATAGCTTACTCCTCATTTAAAGAACAACTTGTTTAACACGAAATACTTCTTGATTCACAAAAAATAAAAAATAAATTCTCACTATGGGCCACAAGAGAAATATTAAGAAAATAAATTAGATTTATCTCTCATTGTCTCTAAGAGAATATGCGCCGTTATTGCTGCGCCGGATGCTAAAAGCTTAGTCAGTTTTTACTTTCAGTTTCTGTAGTGAATAGGCCTAATTGACTGGAGTTTGAGACTTCTTCACCAGCATAAATCTCACGCAAAGTTTGCACATTGTTTGTATGATATCCACTAGCTCGCCTTCATGGTTTAAAGTGGAAATATTTTCAATATTGCAACATGGCATTTTTCTTTATCACCAGTTGCTCGCAAAATGTTGGACACTGATTCACATATCGTCCACATCATTTCCCGTGATAATAAAATTAAGTGAATTATTAAATAAATTAGTAAATAAGCAACATTTCTATAAATTTCAAATACATTTCTGCAAATAATTTGCTGAAAAAAATAAAAATAAAAATACATATATATAAAAATTTGTATTTACATTCAGAAAAAAAATTATTTAATTTAGTGGGGAGACAATTTTTAAAAAGTTTGAAAATCATTTTCCCTACTAAATAAAATATTAATAAATAAATTAGGTTATTGTACAGATTTAATATGATTTTTTAAATATAATTTTAATATGATTTTTTTNTTATACAAATTAAGAAAAATAAATAAATATATATATATATATAAAATTTAATATATATTTTCAGATTTTTATTTTTATCTCTGTTTTTTCTTTGTTTTCTTTGCATATTATATCTGTACAATAGCCTCATTTATTTATTTATTTATTTAGTGGGGAAACAGATTATAAATAAATTATAAAAAGATTGTAAATTGCAGTAGGCAATCCTCTATTGTAAAATATCTGCATTGTTCAGCAGTTGTGTGGTTACTGATGTGTGAAAGGGCTTCCTGGTTGTGAGTTGTAATTAGAGGTTATTATATGTTCCTGTGTTGTAATTACAGTCTCAAGTTAGATACTCTCAACAGGTCTCAGGTTGCTGCCACTTTATAAGCAGGCTTTCTGTGCATCGACAATAAGACTAGCCTAAACCTATTGTGTGTATTTGTATGTGTGTGGGGACAGCGGGAAATAATTAGCTCTTCTCTGACTCTTGAAGTGATTTATAGCTTTTCAGTGAAATGGTCAGAGAGGAGGTTCATTGGGCTGTAAAACCACACACACACACACACACACACATACATGTCACATTATTTACTTCAGTGAAGAAACAGCACAAATCAGAAACAGTAAATTAGAAAGTGTCTCAGACAATATCTAAGGCCTAATTCTGCAAAAACACAGACAACTGTGGCTTGCTGAGATGCTTAATCATAAAAACTGGAGAGTTGTTATCATTAAACTTAGTCTGCTTTAGGAAAGAATTACTCACAGATATCTGTGATGATAGAAATGTTTGGCTAAAATGGGTGGCCATCGACTGCCAAAATACCTCGTTGGCTGAAGGAATGTTTCTGGAATATTAAGGTGATTATTTTAATGAAAGGAAAATAATACATTGTAAATGGAGATAAAATCTGAGTCACACAGCAGTGAAGTGCTGCATTTGCTTTTGTCCACTTGAACTGATGTGTGTGTGCTTCCTTGTGTTCTTACAGATGTTTAGCATTTGTCACACTAATGTTAAGTGGCTCATACATAATCTGGGGTCAGAGGTGGCTTAAACTCTGCATTAGTAATGGTCATCTCAAACAGACACACATGCTAATGTAAAGACACAGACATTCTGCACAGATCACCGCCTCCACTAATGCAAATCTTTATTTGTAAGGCCAGAACAAGTGGAGGAAACAGAAAAGTAGGACATTTTTATTGAGTTTGGGAATGAAAGACTTAAACTTGATCAGCGCTGCTCCGACGTTTGCACATGTATTTAAGCTGGTTTATGCTGTTTTTAGTAATTACCAGAAAACAATTTGACTTGTCCCTCAGTTTATTAAAAACAAGCAAAAACTTTTTTACAGTAATGCACTATAAACGTAAAAAGAAACTTTCAAAAATACAGCCACAAGAGTTAAAAATTACATCTTAACATGAGAATAGTGTGATAAATTTGCTTACTAAAATGATCTGTGAGAAGTTCTGTCCCATTTTCTCCTGGCATGTCTGTAAAATCAGTGAAGTAGGACTATCTGAAAAGTCCAAATTGTTCGCATACAGGTGAGTTTCCCGAACTCGAGTTTGTAAATCCCTGAGGGTTTGTGAGTTGATGAAAAGCTAATAATTAAAATATAAAAAAGTTACATTAAAATAAATATAAAATGCTGAAAATGCTCAAATAAAAGCAATCAAACTGAAAGACTCACTATAAAAAAGATGAAATATATTTTGTTTACCTGCATGTCATGTGACTATTAACCAACATCACAGAACCGTGATGATGTGAATGTGTTGTTAAATTATTGAAATATTAACTTAAAATCTCAAAAACTATAAAATAAAAATAATAAATCAAAATGAAACACTACAAAAAATGTAATATCTTATGTTTACCTGCATGTCATGTGACCCTTAAAGCTGCTGTCTGTAACTTTTTTGGGTTAAAAATGATCTAAAATAATTTTTTTGAGCAAGCACATAAACTATCTCCTTGCCTTAGCCCGATTACCAATGGTAAACCTGTAAAAATATTTTATAATTCTGGTGGTACTGGTGGGTTTTCGTGGGAAATTCAAGCATGCCGCCATTCGTCTTTGCGTCATTTACATCACGTCTGTTTACATAAAGAACGAGTCCCAGCTAGTAGGCTATATCGTATATATCAAAATGCAGTGCTTTTATTCGTTTACCTGAATGTCAATGTGAACATTAACCAACATCAGACAACCATGCCGTGATCATAAATGTGTTGTTAAAGATTATAAATTATTTATACATCTTTACAGCTCAAATATGGATACATTTATGTAAGTGTATTAACTAAAATACAAGCTTCACATTTTGACTGAAAATTATTGCCCCATAGACTTCCATTGTGCATTTGTTTGAACAAAATTATTATTATAATCAAAATCTAAAGCTTAAATCCAGCATTGGATAGCCCTTTAAATATCACATTAGTTTTAGCTGAAACACATCAAATATTGCCTTTTTCACCCAGCATGCTCCAAGGAAATTCACCATCTTCACTTTCAGTCACCCAGCACGCCCCTTTGTAGCTCTCCTCAGTAAAAGTTACTCAGTTCTAATAAAGTTCTTTGATGAGCAAGTTACTTCTAAGCACCAGATCCACTGATTGATAGCCTTGCGTGTTCGCCTATGACTCTGAATAGAAACACATTGTTCCCTGAAAGGCCAGGGGACCTAGCTTTAGCATATCTAGCGTAGCTGCGGCTGGGTCTCGAACCTGGGAAGCAAAGCTTGGATAAACAAAGAAGAAAAGGTGAATAATGAGAGTGCTAATAAGTAGCAGTACAGAGTAGAAAGTGCAGAGCCACTGAAAAATTTGGTCAGTGAACTTATAATTTGGATCGTTGTCAAAGAAAACTAGACTTTAGTTGACCACTAACTAGACAATGGTGGTATTCACAGCTGTGAGGGATGGTAGACATGCTTCAAGCACTGAGAGTTCCTCTTCTCTGAACGTCATGCTAAATCAAGTTGCTAATACCCCAGAGAACACACAGACCTGTAGGTTTAGCTGTCTCTATTGCAAAGAGCTTGAGTGAGATTTCCACTGACACTTGTTTCTTGAAGAATGAAGCCGTTCAGACTTGGTTATTGATTTCAGGCTCTTGTGTTTGATCGAAAATGACTTGGCGTTTAGGAGAGAGACTGAGAGTATTTCCATATCTAAGGGATATCGACAACACGTGATTTTAGGAGTGATCCAGAGGAATGGGCGAAAATGTATGAGCAAGCGATGAGGAGAAAACGGACAAAGTCAGCTTTATACCAGAGCTGCGTGATCTTGATCTAACAAGATTAGCTCATCCTGACTCACTCGGCAACCATTTCTCCCTGAGTGCATGTCGTTGTGTCAGAATCGCTCTGTTTCTTTCCCAAACGGTATCTCAAAATAGACAACTACACATGGACCCAATGACTACAGACAGTCGCAGCCGCGTAAGTGGTGAGAGCATCAAAACATGGAGAAATGCCCAACTTTTATGCAAATGAGATGTTAAAAATGTGTTTATAGTGCTGGGGATTAAATGTTACTGTTTATTTAATTTACATTTCAAAATCAGTTTGTTGTGGCCGGGTTGACAGAAAATTTAATTGACACTGTACTTACACATTTGAGTATTCAAAGGGTAATAAAGTTACCCTTGTGAAGTACACTTTAGCATACTTTTATAGCATACTTTCTTTAGTACCTATGGAAATAATATACATTAAAAGAATATACTTAAGTCTGAACTAAATTAACATTTTCACATTTGTATTGCATGTTTATTACAATTTAATGAAAAGGAATTATAGTTTAAATTTATATTAAAGACAATTAGCTGAACTTCAGAGTATGTTTGACACACTTAAAGGGTTAGTTCACCCAAAAATGAAAATAATGTCATTTATTACTCACCCTCATGTCGCTCCACACCCGTAAGACCTTCGTTAATCTTTAGAACACAAATTAAGATATTTTAGTTGAAATCCGATGGCTCCGTGAGGCCTCCATAGGGAGCAATGTACACTTCCTCTCTCAAGATCCATAAAGGTACTAAAAACATATTTAAATCAGTTCATGTGAGTACAGTGGTTCAATATTAATATTATAAAGCGACGAGAATATTTTTGGAGCGCCAAAAAAACAAAATAACGACTTATTTAGTGATGGCCGATTTCAAAACACTGCTTCAGGAAGCATCGGAGCACAGATGAATCAGTGTGTCGAATCTCCTTTAAAGGGTTAGTTCACCCAAAAATGAAAATTCAGTCATTAATTACTCACCCTCATGTCGTTCTACACCCGTAAGACCTTCGTTCATCATTAGAACACAAATTAAGGTATTTTTCATTAAATCTGATGGCTCAGTGAGGCCTCCATTTACAGCAAGATAATTAACACTTTCAATGTGCAGCAAGGTAGTAAATACATATTTAAAACAGTTCATGTGACTACAGTGGTTCAACCTTAATGTTATGAAGCAACGAGAATACTTTTTGTGCTCCAAAAGACAAAATAACGACTTTATTCAACAGTATCTAGTAATGGCCGATTTCAAAACACTGCTTCATGAAGCTTCGAAGCTTTACGAATCTTTTGTTTCGAATCAGTGGTTCGGAGCACGTATCAAACTGCCAAAGTCACGTGATTTCAGTAAACGAGGCTTCATTACGTCATAAGGGTTTTGAAACGTTTCGAAATTTCAATGGTTTACGTGACTTTGGCAGTTTGATACAAACTGATTCGAAACAAAAGATTCATAAAGCTTCAAAGCTTCATGAAACAGTTTTGAAGTCACCCATCATATTGTTGAAGAAGTCGTTATTTAGTTTTTTTGGCGCACAAAAAGTATTTTCGTCGCTTCATAACATTAAGGTTATTATATAATTTAAATATGTATTTAGTAGCTTTCTGGGCATTTGAAAGTGTTAGTTATCTTGCTGGCAGTGCAGGCCTCACTGAGCCATCTGATTTTATCAAAAATATCTGAATTTGTGTTCCGAAGATGAATGAAGGTCTTACGGGTGCGGAACGACATGAGGGTGAGTAATTAATGATATCATTTTCATTTTTTGGGTGAACTAACCCTTTAACGACATCTTTTATATGTAGTTTCATAATTTCTTCTGTTGTCTTTGAAATACGGTTAAAGTGTGTATGGCCAAGGATTGTATTGTATTGACAAGGATTTATGGTCAACTAAAATATACTGTAATGTCATTTTAAAAATTTTATGTACTTAAATATATTTCATCATAAAAATTCTTGTATTAATTAAAATCTGTGTAATTACACTTCATTGTTGAAGTTGCAATTTATTATATTTAATATATATATATAATTAACTTTAAAAGTAGTATTGAATAACACACTAAATCTGTCAAATATGTACATTTTCTGATCCGTTACATCTTGTTTTCAATGCAAGCAGTAATTCAGTCTGATTGTAGTCGAACTGAGGCATTGTGAAGTGCTGTGAATCCTCTTCATTTTTCCAATAAAAGACAAATCCCATCTATTTTCGTAAAATACATATAATCACTCAATATATTTAATAACTCCCATTCTCCTAGTGCTCAGTGGGAGTATGGATAAATTAATTTTGGCCCCTACAGCTAATTTTAATACTGACATATTTCGTAAAGCTGACGGCCAAAGACTTGCTCTCATGATTAAATAATCACTGGATATTAAATCAATTCAGACTTGCATTAAAGTTAATAACCCTTGCATTTCAGCTCTTTACCCTAATAAAGAATACGCTCATGGAAAGATCCCCTGGACAGATCATATTTCCTGCACTTTAAAGAGCGCCGCTATTTTGATTTCATGGCTTAATTTGGGCTGAAAGGCAGCATGGATGTACGTCTCAGAAGTTAGCATGTCTTTTGTCCATTAACTAAATGCAATTTATGTAAAAAATCAAAATATTTTATAAGGCAGTCACTTTAATGTGTTATTTTACAACTATAAGTGTTTGTGTGTGTGTGTGTTTTGTTTTGTTTTGTTTTGGAACGTCAGTCAGAAAATGAATTAGGTGTCCTGGCTTATATCACACTTGCCTCTGTTAGGCTCTGTCAACAGCAAACAAAAAAGTCAGTGAAATGTTTAGTATTCAGAACTGCTCAAAGCCAATGAGTAAGAGAGACAAAAGTGAGACAGATGCTGAAGACCTACATAACACAACATACTTGACAACATGTGGGCATTTATGGGACAATAGCCTCTCTTCATTTTTTAATAGTCTTTGGCACTTTCCCTCTTCCTCTCACTCTCCAGCACTAAAGGAGCCTCATTCAGAGCAGACACACATCTGTGGGACATCACAAGATAGATATAATTATCTACTAAAAGAGTTATGCAAATTAGGAACACGGAAGATCCATTGGTGACAGAGAAGATAGAGTGTGTCTCTTTTCCTGTCAACAAATTATCGAGTTATGAATCTGTATTGGACATGCATCATTATGCATTTCATATAAAAAGAGATATTTCATGTGCACAGATAGATTTACATTTGCATTCTGTCGTTGAAGGAATAGCACACCCACAAATAGAAATTTTGTCATCATTTACTCAACCTCATGTTGTTCCAATCTCATGTGATTTTCTTTCCACAGTGAAACCCCAGAAACGTTTAGGCTGTTCTTTTTCATAAAGTGAATAAACAGCATCATAAAAGAGGTTCATACAACTTACGCACTATATTCCAAGTCCCTTGATGCGATAGTTTTATGTGAGGAACATTCTGAAATTTTCCTTTTTAGGGCTTGCATTATATGGAAAAGAGCAGCATGAACATTCTTCAAAACATCTTTTTTATGTTCCATGGTAAGAAAGAAAGTTAAACAGATTTGGAACAACATGTTGAATGGGAGAGTAAATGATGATAGAATGGTAAACTTGAACAATTCCAATTAAACGCACTGTTTGTAGGTGAACCGTTGCTTGTGGATGAAGATTATTTGGGGGTATATAACTTTACATAACACAGCACCATGTACTAATCAATGTGATGAACTGCAGAACATGCTCTCTGCTCTGGTGCCTCCAGAATGCCTGTAAACAATCACCTTCTTCATGGTCTGTCTGCTTTCTGAGTCTCTGTTGGACCGGATCTAACAGCCTCACCTGAAAGGAAATCAGACAGGACAGAATAAAAGGGAATATCGGTCCATCAACATTACATGGTGTTGTTTGACTCTCCGGTAGACAGGTGGAACTTACAGCAAGTGAAAACAGATGAACATACCAAGCAAACACCTTAGAAAGAATGCATATGCTACTTAGGGTATGTGAACATACAACATCGGGAGAAAGAAAGTGAATATATTTAGACAGTGAAAACAAAAACAACGCTGTTGAGGTCTCCTCTCAAACTCGGGTTTTCGCCAACCTGCTTGACCTTTCTTGAAGGGGTCACAGCTTAGTTTCTATACATTCTGATGACTGTCATAGACTTCCCTCAATGTGGATAACTCTGGAACAAGCGTGATAAATTAGACCTGTTAAGAACGTGGAGCACCAGGTTCAACATTCCCTTCAAGGATTCATCCATCAAAATTACTCCTCTTATTCCATTCAGTTGGACAGGCCTACTGTGATTTTGCCAAATAGGATGTGTTCTTGGATTCAAATCATTTTGGTTCCTGGAACAACATTTCAATTGAACAATCAGATTTTAAGGTTGGAACTTCAGCTACATTCTTGGGTTAATGACATATAATAGTGTCCACGATAAAGATCTTCTTAAAAAAAAATCTACAAAAAAAAAAGTCTAGTTTTAAATGTACAAATTTAAGAAGTGTGCCGTTTGTTCATTTTGGTTTCATAGGATTTTAAAATGTTGAATGTTTCTGACTGTTATTTATTAATTAAAAGTCAGAAGATCAGCATCATGTCATTGACCATTCCTATGATTTCCTTCAAATTTTAGAGGTAAATTATGGTTGAGGTTAGCGCATTGGTAAAAGATGTAGATCCAGGAATGTGTCCAGCTTCGCAAGACCATGGTCACCATTGAACAGACATTGGATAAGATTACCTGGAGTTGTTAGACATTATTTTAAAGTGTCCGTGTTACTGTGTAATAATACATTTAAGTACTGAATAATAATAATGATCTAAATGTACTTGCTATAGTGTTAAGGTTAGGGTTAGGGTGTAGTTTAGGGTTAGTTGCATGTAGTTATGTAAAATTTATAGTGCATAATTTATGTAGCATGTGTAACAAGGACACTAAAATAAAGTGTTACCAATTACCCTTGGGGACACTGAGGTGGCTTAGCCTTTTCATTACAGTATTTTCATTTAATTGCCTTGGCAGATCACTTCTTAGCTTGAAAAGCTCAAAAGGAGACACCAGAGGAATTAATGGGTTTGTGTGTGCCTGTGTTAATGGAATACTTCTTATTGAGGGCAATTGTGGCCATCTCTTTGAATGCTACATGGCTCGATACTCAATTCCTCCAACTAGGCAGCTGGTGTCAATAGATCTTGTCCTTTGGTCATTCTCTTTCAGAAAATCACATTGCTTTTAGCTGCTGTGAATGGTCATGATTCCCCTATTGAGACTTTGGAAAGGTTATAGGTCAGCTGTCCATCTCAATTGGCAGTCTCAAGGGTGACCTTCTCGACCTCTAGGGAAATAAGATAATGAAGAATACTCATCTGGTCAACTGAGTAGCCTACTCTTGATCAAAGTAACAAATAGATTTCAATTGCCAGTGTCAGAACAGATATGGTACTAAGCAAGTGAAATCCTGAAATGTAACCAAATGTGCCCCATTTCATTATAAAAAAAAACTTTAACCCTGGAACTACTTGTGTTAAATGAATATTTTACCTAAAAAATGTAAAATCTGTCTTTATTTACTTAAACTTTATGGCTTCCTTTTGTCTGTGGAAGAAAATAATTGACATTTTGAAAAACTTAATACAATGGCTATTAATAGAAACAAAAAAAAAAGCTAAAAAATGGCCTTAAAAGGCTGAAAAGCATTATATTTGAAGTCTTCTGAAGTCATACTGTAGTTTTGTCGGTGACTGAAGAACTGCTATGAACAGATCACTGAGTCATTGATCTTTCAATTCAATTTTAAGAAACTATGCACCTGGTTTACTGTAAAGTTTTCATTTCTAGCAAATATAGCTATATAGAACTACCAGAAAAGGGTCTCAACATTATTTTGCATGCTTTCTAGGGAGTTGACTCGTATCTCTAGCTGACTTATATTTCATCCAAGGCACCAAGATCACCACCTCCAAAATCAGGACGGATTTGATCTCTCACTGCCCAAATGAGCACCATTGCCACTAAACTATGTATCCAACAACATTTTACATCAAACTGGCAATTTAAAGAGGACCTATTATGCTTTTTTACATTTTCAGCTTTTTCAGCTTTAATAGGGTGCAAGGTTTGGTTGAGTTGCGTTAGTAGTTTGCTGAAACTCATGGTTATGGTAAGGGCCGTGATATTTCCCAAACACGCTGGAAGCAGTTAACCAATCACAACACACTGGTCCAGCTGACCAATCAGAGCACATTGTGCTTTTTATAAAGAGGGACTTCATGGAGACTGAAACTAAACAGAGCGTTACTGACAGACTGGGAAGATAGGTGCTGCAACAATGTAAAATATGTGAAAAACGTGTTTTTTGAGCATTCAAGCATTAAAACCTATTCCAGAAGACCCCAAAAACATAATCAAGACTTTGTAAAGGAGCCTTTAAAGTACGAAAATCTGAAATTAACAATGCACGAATCATCAGATGTTGAAAGAAAACTAAATGTGACAAGGTAACGACCACATGGTTACCAAAGTTGACTGAAAGTCAAAATTATGTCTCAAAACACAGTTAAGACTGTTTTACACAGAATTCACAAAATGTAAAAGACTCTTTGACAGTCATAGTAAATTCAGATATGTCGACTGACTGAGGGTCAAGCAGTCTTGAGTCAGTTTCCATTAGCATCCATTCATCATGGGCGGGAGCACCGACCCTGTTTGCCCTGGTGACTACCTGCCTTCTGACAGATGTTCCAGAAGCCAAGTCCTGCGTGACGAATGCTGGCCTTTCTGTTGGGGTCAAAGGACAAAGCATATCACTTACCACTTCAGCCATTGAATGCAGATGCGTGATGTGACATTATTCAATCCGTGGGACCTCGTACGACTCTGAGGGAGGGAGAACCGTCCCTCGTGGAATAAATGATATACCTCAGAAACCACATTCTGTATTCATGCGGCCACCCTTTTGACCTTAATGAGACTTCCTACACCCAAACTATCCCCTGGATAGCTACTAAAACCCCAACTTCCCCTTGACACCTACCAAGTTCACTCACCTGTGGTTAAGAAACCAGGGCAGGATGTCTGCTGCTGCTGGTTCTCCTGAGAGACGACCAGGTCAAGGCTGCATTGTACGGTGGCCTAAAGTTCACCCAACCCAGCTGTGTATTCATTTCTCTTGGAAACACTCAGATGTACAGATGAAAAGCAGATATTGTTCGATATTCTATGGACTGCTTGTTTCTTATTGGTCAATTGTGGCATTCTGTGATCAAATTTTTTTTGTATTATGACACTAAACTGTATAACTCACCATCGCCCAATTAAGGCAAACAATCTCTCTGACACTGTAAACCCAAATAAGTTGGCAAAACTCAAAAAAATTGAGGGAATCAAAATTTTTAAGTTAAGAAATTCAAAGTTTAAGTAAGCAGAACTGGCAGATTTTTATTTTGTACTCACATTTTAATTATTCTTAACTTGAAATGTTTGAGTAGGCTACACTAATTTATACATTTAATTCAAAAGTATCATGTAATCTATATGTAAACATTTTTATTAGTGTAAACTTAGCTAGCTATAACAAGCTAATTCAGAAAATGCTAACTTGCTAATTTGCTAACATGTTAACAATAGCATGGTAGAGCACTTGCTGAATGAGTGCAGCAATATAAAGCATTTAACATACTTGCTCTCAAACTAAGCCGCATGCCCCTCTTGTCACCATGATGGTAAATCTCCAAAAACCCACATTAACAAAAAACTTAACATAACAAAACATTAATCACTATTAAATTTACCATTAAACATTAATCTTGCACAAAAAAAACATTATATAACACTTAATTTTAGCATTTACTCTCCCTTTCGAGTGCCATGGGCAAAGCATGCTGGGAAATCCCAGCCAGTTTCAGTTAAACTTAAGTTCGTCTAAATTAAAAGAAATTAGTTAATAGAACTGAAAACAATTAAACAGTTCAGTTTACTTAAAATATTGCAGTTCTATGAACTTAAAACAAAGAAAGTGCTAAATACTCATAAAAGTTAATTTGACTGAACTAATTTAAGTTTGTCCTACTCAAACCAATTAATAATTTTGAGCGTTATGGTTTACACTGTAGCATGCCTCTCATATTTTGTAGCAAAAAGCATGGCTGACTGTCCATTATCGTACATTATGCATACAAGTATTCTCAGACCTGGCAAAATCATTTTCTACTGTATAATCAGTAGCATTTTATTTCAGATTGTCAGGCTTTTTGATGTACAACATTATTGGATAATCATGGGTCTAAAATGCTACTTTTACCAGGAGCTGCTTAGCAAAGCAAATTCTGCCTCTGGACAATGTTGCCAGATGCTCTGCTTACAAATATTTTAGACTTATTTTCCACTTTCTGAGTCATTATGGTTTCAGTTTCCTATATCATTATTCAGTAAACACTCCCTAAAGAAAATCTGACTTAAGGAAGTCAGCTCTTCAGGAAGTGACTCCCACTGAAAGTGCTCTAACGTTTAACTAATATTGTGATGGCCTCATCTGAAAATTGAATTGTATTACAGCTATAAATTTCCTCTACCCTGGAAAAAGACCCTGCTAGATTGCACAATCAATAACAATGCACTCAACTTGTAACTTTGTTTTTGTAATTAAGAATAGGTCGGCATACATTATTCCCTTGCATACTGGGTAAATTAACGTGGGACATCTCCACATTTCTCTGATTAGCCTGGTTGGGCGGAATGAAAGAGTATTGGCTAAACATTCGGGGAGCTGTTATGAATCCACCCTGTCCAAACATCCTGCTGTTTTATATGCTTCCTGGGGCCAGAGGTCATTGCAGACAGGCATGACCAATCATCATGTAAATCTAGATCTGAGCGGGGCCTGTCATCCACACAGTGCAATTCAATTATGTTTAATTTACTGAAGAAGAATGCGTGTTGACTTCAGTTGATGGATTGAATTTTTTATGGACAGAGTATATACATTCCAGATTTAAAAAAACTGCAAAATGTGCATTTCAATTAAATAAGCGCTAACATTCCTGCACCAGTGTAAGTTTGTCTTTGTTTAAATAAATGATTATATATTATAAATGAATCCTGATTTAATAAGTACACAATGACCAAATGTAGCATACACCATGTCCTAACAATGAAAGATAAATATGCATTATTAGCAGCACAATTAGTAATTTGAACGAACTCTTGACCCTAATTATTAAACTTTAGAGTGTAGTTCACACATAAATCATCTCGTAAAGTTTGTTATACCTCAAATCGTGTAGTTTTTTGAAGAAAGATTCTTTGTAACATTTCTAAGCAATCAGATTTGTATTTTTTTCCTGAACGACAGTAAAATAAGCAATAAACTTAACATTAAATGATTTTTTTGCACACTTTTCACATGCTTGGCCAACATGCCAAGCATGAGTTCATATTTATGAAATAAATAGGGAAAAACTATTTACAGCTTGTATTTTGAATTTCACAGTAATTTCATGCTTAATGTGAACCATTCCATTGCGTATCATTGCTCAGGACAGTTTAAGAACAATCACAGTCTGCATGAGTTCTAGGAAAGGGTTTGATTCTTGCCCTTCGATATTTTATGCATCCATAATAACTTAATAATAAGTTGAATAGAGAGACAGTCATTTCCCATTCCTGCTGAAAGTGTTCTGTAATCACTCCGTATTTTCCATTCTGCTTACATACTCTGGAATGCCAGGAACACAGACAAGCAGAGTGTTACAAACAGTGCTATTACACTAAATATCTGCACTTATAGACCGCCACTTCAATCAATTTTAGGAAGGAAACTGTCGTTTTAAATGCTCAGAAACTGTCTGATAAAGGCTGGTTGCGTTCTGAACATTTTGTACTTTGAATATCAAGTAAACATTAATTATAGCAAAAGGTTGGAGTCCAGACATTCACCAACTTTTAAGAGTTCCAGCTACAAACCTGGTAAAGATAAGGCTGCAGCCAGCAGATGGACTGGATCATGTATCCATTTACATGAGGCTTTGGTTCTTTACTGGAATACCTCATTGTGCCATTACCTCATTTGCTGATGAAAGGTTCAAACAGTGTTCGAGGCCACTTTAAGAATCCTGGGAAATGGGTTCATTACAGCAAAGCAGGCTGGCCAATCAACCACACACTATTACAAACATATGTGACCAGTGCAAACCTAAGCTGAAAAAGTGGTATTATCTATGGACATGGAATCTCCAAAATCCCATACTAAGTCAATAGTGTCTCTTGGATGTAGATACTTTTCCCCCCCCAAATTTAAAACAAAGTCTTTGTGCATATTCTAATGTAAACTTCTGCGATTGGTTATGATATACAAGAGATCCAACCATGCTTGCCATTCAACACTCTCAGAAAAAAAGGTACAGCACTGTCACTGTGGCAGTACCCTAGGTATAAAAGTGAAAAGGTACATCTTTGTACCTTACTTACCCCTAAATGGTACATATTGGTACCTTAAAGGTGCATATTAGTACCTTTTCAGGTGACAAGCATCCTAACTTTTTATCTGATGAATGCACTTATGTCTTCATACACTCTTTTGAAATAAAATATCATTGAGAAAAAACATGGTGAATGAATAATGACAGAAATTTTTATTTTGAGGTCAACTATTCCTTGTTAAATGTGTTTAATCTCCAAGATAATGGGCTATATGCACGGTTACTTCCTGGTTGTCGTTAAGCCAGCTCGGGCATTTCCGGTGAACTGTTAGCTGATCATTCTGTACTCGCTGTACATCGACACAAAACCATCAGTGGTTGACTTTTTAATGTTGTATTCATATTTTAATGCAGTTATCACATTTACCTCATTTGCCAATATACCAGTTTTATTGATTGCAATAAAGACGAAGCTATTCGGACTGTTTAAGAAATGGCGTGTCTGTAATTAGACACACACATGCATTTTTTTTCCAGCACTTCAAATGTTATTTTTAATGTGATGACCACAAACATTATTTGTTCATCCTTCTGAGATTGTCCCCATTGTAAAACCGAGCATTTAAAAATGTAGGAAATTCAACATTTGATAGAAAACACTTATTTAAAAATAAAAAAAAAACAATAATTACCACTTTAACCAGCAGGTGGCGGCAAAGTAGCATTTATTTGCGAATATATCAGCCATTTCCTCTAATTGTTTTTCACCTATTTCGTTTTTGACTAATTATTAAACATTATAAAATAAGTAGGTTTAAAAATACATTTTGTCAATGTGAAGTATGAAATACTCAAAAAATCTTAAGAAAAACAATAACTTTTCTTGTGAATGAATTACACAGAGAGCGAGCACCGCGCTTTCCCTTTATAATCACAGCAGCTGTCAATCAGTGCAGCGCAAGATCAATGATTTCGGCACACTTGTGAAAACTCACATTTTATTCAATGAATCAAACTAAAGTGCACAATAAATATTTAATTTTTGACGCTTTTTTCACACAAAGGTGTGAAAAATGATGGTCGAATTGAATTTAGCAGAGGAGGAACACTGAGGTACCTCCATGCATATAGCCCATTCCAAGCTTATTTGTTAGAAGCACATAATTACATCTCCTGGACATTTACTAGTTTTAATTACTTAAAAGGTTCTGAGCTATATAACTGCCACTGTTATTGAGCTGCTAATGAAAAGAGGAAATTACATCATCAGGTCAACAGTGAGGAAATCTTTGAATTTCTTTCTCTCACTCTTTCTTTGTTGCAAACTTGTATATAAATCATAAAACTGAGTACTGCATTGAATGACATGAATATAAAAGAAATTGAAATGAAAATCTTNCGCGCTTTCCCTTTATAATCACAGCAGCTGTCAGTCAGTGAAGCGCAAGATCAATGATTTCGGCACACTTGTAAAAACACACATTTTATTCAATTAATCTAACTAAAGTGCTCAATAAATATTTAATTTTTGACAATTTTTTCACACAAAGGTGTAAAAAATGATGGTCGAATTGAATTTAGCAGAGGAGGAACACTGAGGTACCGCCATGCATATAGCCCATTCCAAGCTTATTTGTTAGAAGCACATAATTACATCTCCTGGACATTTACTAGTTTTAATTACTTAAAAGGTTCTGAGCTATATAACTGCCACTGTTATTGAGCTGCTAATGAAAAGAGGAAATTACATCATCAGGTCAACAGTGAGGAAATCTTTGAATTTCTTTCTCTCACTCTTTCTTTGTTGCAAACTTGTATATAAATCATAAAACTGAGTACTGCATTGAATGACATGAATATAAAAGAAATTGAAATGAAAATCTTTATCAAAGCACAGAGCTAAATACTTGTGCATTATATTTTAACTGAATACATTTTAATGTGGGAAGGACAGAAAAATATTTAGTTGACATTTCTTAGCTTTAGCTTTGCTAATTTAAAGGCCAGACCGCCTTCCGTATTCAACTTACGAAGAAAGTGTAAAACTGTCATCATTATTAACTAAATAACTGATGCAACATAATTTGAATATGGAAGACATAGGACGTAGCGTAAGCGTTTTGAACTGCAAGATTTTTACACTTTCTTTTTAAGTTGAATACAGAAGGCGGTCTGGCGGAAGCTAAATATTTTACTTTATAACTTATATTTTTCTTACGCAAACGCATCGCTTCATTTCAGAAGGCCTTTATTAACCCCCCAGAGCCGTGTGGAGTATGTTTATGATGGATGGATGGATGCTTCATACTTGTTGGTCCCATTCACTGCCATTATAAAGCTTGGAAGCATCAGGATATTTATTAATATAATTCTGATTGTGTTCATCAGAAAGAAGAAAGTCATATACACCTAGGATGGCTTGAGGGTGAGTAAATCATGGGGTAATTTTCATTTTAAAGTGAACTAATCATTTAACTCAAATTTATTTTGTTGAATGCATAATTTTATTTTAATAGTTTTTCCCCTCTGTTGTACATTTATAGCATTTTAAATATTGTATTACATGAAGTGTGTTTTAAGGCAACATAAGTAACAAGTAATGCTACTAAGAGCAAAAATATTCGTATTAGCATGTAACTTAGTTTAAGAGCATCTATGTGCGTTCACTATCTGTGCAAAAGAAGTTGTAATATTATGTTTATTTTTTGGATATACTTGATTAACATCATATATATATATATATATATATATATACTGTGGTGTGAAAAACTGTTTGCCCCCTTCCTGATTTTTTATTTTTTTGCATGTTTGTCACACTTTAACGTTTCAGATCAAACAAAATTAAATATTAATCAAAGATAACACAAGTAATCACAACATGCAGTTTTTAAATGAAGGTTTTTATTATGAAGGGAAAACAAAATCCAAACCCACATGGCCATGTGTGAAAAAGTGCTTGCCCCCTAAACCTAATAACACTGGGCCACCCTTAGCAGCAACAACTGCAATCAAGCGCTTGCGATAACTTGCAATGAGTCTGTTACAGCGCTGTGGAGGAATTTTGGCCCACTCATCTATGTAGAATTGTTGTAATTCAGCCACATTTGAGGGTTTGAGCATAAACCGCATTTTTAAGGTCATGCCACAGCATCTCAATAGGATTGAGGTCAGGACTTTGACTAGGCCACTCCAAAGTCTTAATTTTGTTTTTCTTCAGCCATTCAGAGGTGGACTTGCTGGTGTGTTTTGGATCATTGTCCTGCTGCAGAACCAAAGTTTGCTTCAGCTTGAGGTCACAAACAGATGGCCGGACATTGTCCTTCAGGATTTTTTGGTAGACAGCAGAATTCATGGTTCCATTTATCACAGCAAGTCTTCCAGGTCCTGAAGCAGCAAAACAGCCCCAGACCATCACACTACCACCACTATATTTTACTGTTGGTATGATGTTCTTTTTCTGAAATGCTATGTTACTTTTACGCCAGACTTAATGGGACACACACCTTCCAAAAAGTTCAACTTTTGTCTCGTCAGTCCACAGAGTATTTTCAAAAAGTCTTGGGGATCATCAAGATGTTTTCTGGCAAAACTGAGACGAGCCTTTATGTTCTTTTTGTTCAGCAGCGGTTTTCGTCTTGGAACTCTGCCATGCAGGCCATTTTTGCCCAGTCTCTTTCTTATTGTGGAGTCATGAACACTGACCTTAACTGAGGCAAGTGAGGCCTGCAGTTCTTTGGAAGCTGTTGTGGGGTCCTTTGTGACCTCTTGGATGAGTTGTCGCTGCGCTCTTGGGGTAAAAAACAGTGAGAGCCATTTGTGGATAATGGCTCTCACTGTGGTTCGCTGGAGTCCCAAAGCTTTAGAAATGGCTTTATAACCTTTTCCAGACTGATAGATCTCAATTACTTTCTTTCTCATTTGTTCCTAAATTTCTTTGGATCTCAACATGATGTGTAGCTTTTGAGGATCATTTGGTCTACTTCACTTTGTCAGGCAGGTCCTATTTAAGTGATTTCTTGATTGCGAACGGGTGTGGCTAGAGAAACTAAACTCAGGTGTGATAAACCACAGTTAAGTTATGTTTTAACAGGGGGGGCAAGCACTTTTTCACACAGGGCCATGTGGGCCAGTGTGACGAGCAGGGCGGGCGAGAGCCGTGAGGGAACGGCGCGAGGCCGGTGACGCGAGTGTTAATGATCGTCACCTGCGAGGCGCACCGGCCTCGAGTCCCTCACGGAGGAGCTCCGGGAGCATAAAAGGAGGAGCGACGACAGTGACGGACGAGAGAGGACCAGGCCTGGACTTTATTTTATGTTTTATTATGTTTGTGTGGCCGGCAGACGTCCGCGAGGGTCTGCCGGCATTACTTTCGTTTTGTTCTGTTGTTTATTTTATATTAAAGTTTTATTGAACGTTCGCCGGTTCCCGCCTCCTTCTTCCCGTATATACGAACTGTGTTACAGCCAGTTTTTCACACCACTGTATGTATATATCTGTGTGTGAAACATTTGACTGAGCTAAAACATTAATGCTTTATTAATATTCTACAATATGTATTTAATTAAAATAATTTAATTATCATCATAATGTATATTATCTTCATTATCGTTGATGAAATAACAAAAATGGAAAAAAAAATTTAAATCCCTCATCGGCCAACATTTTCATCAGTAATATTCTTGACAAGATTAACACTGTATGGCTCATTAACCAACAGACCATGTTAACATAATGCTGTTGTAGCGTCTGGTGCATTTGTCAGCAGCAGTCTACAGTATGATCTCTCTCATCTAACCGTGACCGTGTTCATTAAGGCTGTGATTTGTTGCTCTGCTTGACTGAACCACACACACACACAAATAAACACACACTTAGGCTACCAGCAAACATATTTCATACAAAAATGCAACTGCTTGTGTACTGCGAAGACAGATAATATAATTAGTCTTTTACAGCCTCAGCGTTTTGGTGCACTGGATGACTTGCCACCCTTAATGTACATAGCAGCATGTTAGGGGATATTGACTCTATAGATGCACTTTCATATGATTTATTTAGCCATCAGTAAAAAAATGCTTGCTTGTTTGTATGTATTCTGCTGGATTATAGTGCACTTATGAGACATATGATACATTATGGTCTTTTAGTAGCTTGCGAATATCCTTTGAATTCACAAAATTTCAAATTGCATTCGGGAGATTTCAAATTCTTCCTCATTATCGTTTTGGTTTGAGTACATTTTGATGTCAGCATCAAAATTAGAGATGAGATCATTGTGTTGCGTATCCATTGATCATATCGTAAATTTGTGGAGGCACTTGACATGTGCGTTCAGTGGCATGCAGGGTAAGCATGGTTGTGTGCTGCAGCTTATAGAGCCAGTAGGGCTCCCTGGGGCCCAATCCAAACTTTCACAGCCAGTTTAGCACTAAATATATAATGGCACAGCCTGTGGTGACCTGCTGCTCTTAGGCTGTTTGTGTGGTATGTGTGGATTTTGGCTTTTCTTGCAGTGAATAGAGACTACAGTATATGCTTATCATTATGTTAAAATACCTTCTTTTGGCCAAAATGTAAGCCAACATGTATACTTAATGTATACAAAAAGCTCAGTGATCAGTCCAAGCATAATTTATGCAGTTGTATATTATTTATTTTAAAGAGTTAAAAGAGCAGTTTCATGTGTATGTCTGTTCAACTGGTCGAGGTTGATGGATGGGATTTATAAAGTAATTAGTAATAAGTAATAAGTCATTTTTAAAAAGAGTAATTAGTACAGTAATCTAATTACACTTTTGAACATTTTGTTGCTACTTATTACTTTTTTAGAGTAACTTACAAAACACTGGTCATGATTTAACTAAAACTAGGGAACAAATTAATAAAACGTGGCCACAAATTAGGTTGTGGGAATGAATTCTTAATTCATAGTCACAATATCTGTTTTTTTTACTCAAATGTCATGTGCAGAACTCTATACAATTATGATAAATATTGACTTATTCCGGGACTTATTCCGCCATATTGTGCGTGTGCTTTCTCCCATTCAAAACAATATGAGTAAAGCCTCTTGTGTTATTCTACAGTCTTTGTTTTTAGAGTACTGTGTTGTTAGCTTAGCAAAATGCTAAAGTCAGACTGTTAAAGTAATTTATATAGTTTAAAAAAGTAATTGCACCTTTATTTCAATGTGGCTGTATCTTGCAATTGTGATTTTATTTCTTGTAACTGCAACATTAAAGTCATATTGTGAGTGATAAATCTTGCAATTGTGACTTTATATCACACTGTGCCTGTATCTTTCAATTTTGTTTCTCATAATTACAATTTTATACAGTAACTCACAACATGATATAATATCTTGCAATTGCAATTTATCTAATTGTGATTGTTTCTCATAATTGTGACTTTATAACTAAAAATGTGACTTAATATCTTGCAATTGCGACTTTTTTACTTGCAAATGCAACTTTATATCTCAGAATTTCCATCCATCTATTTTCCAAACCACTTGTCGGTCGCAGGGCTGCTAAAGCCTATCCCAGCTTCTCAGGCTGAAACACCCTAGATTTTAAACTTTTTTTTACTCTGAGGTGGAAACAGGCTTCCATATACATAGTTGATAAGTTAGAGCATTCCAAAATTAGTCACTTATTTTTATTCACGTTAAGGTTTCTTCATGTCAGTTCAGATGCTAGGCTCTCTATATTCATTTTTCACACCTCTGAAGAAACTTCCTGTCTCTTATTCCATGTTTTTCACTTTACATACACACATTCTTGGACAGTAAATCTAACACTTTTGCTTAAACAAACTCTCTTCTCTAACACCAACCCCTGAGATTTCCCCATTAATGTTCTTGTTCCGCTATGTGTTTATATGGGCACACAATGCACATTTAACATAAGCCGTGGTGGTCAGGCAAACATGAAGAGAAATAGGGCCTATTAACCACAGGCCAGTGAGTAATTTCATGATTAATTATAATGTAAACAAAACAAAGATTATAGTGGAAATCAGCCAACCTTTCAACACAGAGGGCATTCATTTATAACCGAGTGGCCACGTGCCACCCTCTGTGCATGACTCAGTGATTACAGTGTCGACTCCAAACACTTTTGACTCCAGAGAACTGCTCACATATTAATCAAAGTCATATTTACCAGGCTTACACTGTAAGTAAGTCCATTGCCAATTTGGATTCACAAAGTAGGTGTTCCTCTATACAGCCTTAAAGGATAGTTCAGCGATATTAAGCAAAATCTATCACCAGGGGCTGTCAAACTTCTAAAAGCACAAAAAAGTAACATAAAAGTAGTCCATACAACATGTGCACTATATTCCAAGCCTTTGGAAGCCATATGATAGCTTTGTGTGAGGAAAAGACAAAAATTTAAGTAATTATTCACAAAATTGTGCCCTCCACTGGGGCTCTCAAATCTAATTTGTGCTTCTGGATATTCAAACTTGGTGCAACGTCACAAGATACATGAGAACCAATGAATACTATATAGTATTAATTGGTTCTCATGTATCTTGTGATGTTGCACCAAGTTTGAATATATATATACATATATTTCTAGCATTTTTCGTTCTTTTTTATCAACATTTTGAGCAAAAAGCTGAGAATCAGATTTTTGTCAAAGACTACGTCCGGATCAGATTCAGAACGATGATCATAGACTGATCGGATCGAGTCTATCAACACCCCCAAAGCTTGCACAGTCCTATACCTCTTTGTGGGTTCAACATTTCATTCTGTAACATTAGGCAGTTTTGATTTATATGCTGTTTAATGTTTGTTGATTGCATGTGCATAAGCAATACCATTGGTTGTTTCTGCTTGTTCTTCGCCTGTGTTTTGATCCGGAGTTTCTGTACTCTTTCAGAAGATGCGTAATAGCGCCCCCTACCGTATAACAGTGAACACATGGATTGATGGAAATTTTCATCAATGGCGGCAAAGCATTGTGTCATAAATGACGGAAAATTTCATCAGTGGCGGGGAAAGAGTTAAAGAAAAGTGAAAAGTGAAAAGTGAAGTGACATGTGGCCAAGTATGGTGACCCATACTCGGAATTTGTGCTCTGCATTTAACCCATCCAAGTGCACACACACAGCAGTGAACACACACACCGTGAACACACACCCGGAGCAGTGGGCAGCCATTGCTGCGGCGCCCGGGGAGCAGTTGGGGGTACGGTGCCTTGCTCAAGGGTCTCACCTCAGTCGTGGTATTGAAGGTGGGGAGAGCGCTGGACATTCACTCCCCTCACCGACAATCCCTGCCGGACCTGAGACTCGAACCCATGACCTTTGGGTTACAAGTCCGATTCTCTATCCATTAGGCCACGACTGCCCCACTGCTTCAAGAGGTGAAGTATGTAAGATTTGTTGTGTTAAAATACATTCTCTTAACCCAGTTTATTGTTCAATGACTACAATTAGTATGCCATTAATGGGTTTATCTCCCCCAAAAGTGTAAACATTGAGACACTGAGATCCATCACTCTCTTTCCAGCTCAAACAATAGCTTGATTTTGGGGCATAGATATTGTAGCAGGCTTAGCCAGAGGGTGTTTAGTCGGTGCGGGACCATGGCTGACACATTACATGGGAAAAGAAATTCAGCTTCAGTTACAAAAGTGCATGGCATATTTTGCTGCATTTAGGCTTTAAACAAAGATTAAACAGGTCATGAACATGTCAAAGCGAACAGGGCACTGAAATGCAACGCAGTTGTGGCATATCATGTCAAAAATATACCCTGTGCAGTATGTTGGATGGGTTTATTATAAGCAAGACGTTTGCTATCGCTCTGGACTGAGTGTTTTCCTACTCAATTGCTTACTCATGACATATAGCAGCACAGCTAAAAGTATTCCTAATATGTTGGACCTTTTATTGAATCAAGCCTTCTTTTACCTGTTGAGACTTGCTTTCACAAGCACCTACAAGAGCTGTGTTTGTGATGTTTGAGTTGGGGAGGCGCAATGAGCGAAAGGGGCATTTGCAAAATATGCTTTTTTTTGTAATTCTACTACAGTAGTGTCACAGAAACTACATGCTTAAAGCTGCAGTCCGCCATTTTTCCTCTTTGTCGCCATCTCTTGTTTGAAACCTGCAATTGCAGTCATATGCGGAACAGTTATCTGTACGTACGTTGTGCGTCGGCACAGCTCGTCAGCGCGGATGAATCTAATGCTTGCTATCAGTCACCGCACCGGTGGATACTGAACTTCAGAATCACAGATTCTACATCTTGAAAGTATGACCAATATAAGAATTTTCACTGGAAAATATCATCTGAACAAGTAAGTTACATGTCTGACACTTTTGTTCTGAACAACTGAGGAAAAAAGCATTAAGCCTACAGTAAATCGCGCTGCCAATGATGATTAAATCTAACGATCGCTTAGCTCGGATCACGTCAAACCGTGCAAATTATTATTATTGTTATATTGTTCTCAAATTGTAAATGTTTACAACATCAGAATTGCGTGACTGTGTATTTAGTGTGTATTAGCGTTACCTGTAGATTTCAATGTCTGTAGCCACTCCGCAGTCCGAAGTCTTTTGCTTTTGACTACGGGTGAATCTCCAGTTGTCACTGATGATTATCATTTGGATATTTCTGGATTACAATCCGCCATCAAAATGATGTTTAATTATTTCAGCTGCTGTGAGAACAGGCTATAAATGTGCCGCTACCGGCAGCATCCTCACCCAACCGACTTGCCTGAACTCCTTCTTTCTATTTACGGACGTGACGTAATGACGCACAGAGGAACTGCTGCATGCTTAAATTTCCCGCGGAAATCCGCCATGTCGCTCTTATTATAAAACATTATTACAAGCTTACCGTTGTGAATCAAGCTAAGATAATGAGATGGTTTTGAACACTGGCTGGTTATGTACTTGCTCAAAAATTTATTTTGGATAATTTTTAACCCAAAAAAGTTGCGGACTGCAGCTTTAACCTTTGAATATAGTGCAAAGTCATATATACTGCTTTTATGTTGATTTTATTTTTGTTGCTTTTCACAGCTTGATCACTGGTCACCATCCTCTTTGTATGGAAAAGATCAGTGTGAACATTTTGCTAAATATCTCCTTTTCATTTCCACAGCAAACAGAAACTTGTACTGGTATAAAACAACATGAGGATGAATTTTCATTATTTAGGCTAACCCTAGGTTGTGGGTAAATTTTAACCTTGATTTTTGAGTCGGCAATACTGGTTAATCTATGGTGTTTTTCTTGAAATTTTTTGAGTTTATAATTTCTGCTCATGAACATGCCTAAAAACAAATGTGTGTACAGAGTTTTTATATTTCTAACAGTCTACTAATACTCTAATGAGAGTTAGTTAACATGTTGCAAAGTAAAATGTCTAAAGTGGATTATCAAAGTGTAACCCATTTTTTGATGTATTTTATGTCAGTTTCTCAATTTCTTTATAAGGGCATTTACATGTATGCATTTGGCAGATGCTTTTATCAGTAGAAATCACACAGAAGAACTTCTGTATATTTCTGTATTTAATATATACATTTCATGTGCGATTTTTGGTGAAATTGTATTGAATCCACGTAACAATCGTACCCAGATTTTTAACCTAATGCCACAAATGTTGGTAATATAGAAACTGATTTTGCCACATGACATCACAATATTTGCAGATTCTTGATTGGACAATTTGTTTTGATCTAACAATTTCAGTTATTTAACACTTATACACAACATATATCTCCAACATGTGTTGCAGGCAAAGAGGCAGCACAGTAATCATCTTTGCTGCTCTGGTTATTGGTTGTGATGTCTGTTCAACCCTAGACCTTAGTGATTGCGGGTCTGAAGACCTTTTTGTCTGCTGCTTAACTTATTTAATCAGCAGGCCAAGGGTTTACAACAACAACTATTTCACTGAGTCAACCAAGACTCACCCAAGACCTCACTTTACACGCCCCAGGCGCACACACACACACACACACACACATGCCACTTAGTATACATCTGGAACGCATTGCAGTTACTACGTTCTTGACATATTTTTTCTTGTGCTCCCCAGCCCCATGCTCCTTTTGTCATTGTATAAGTGAGACACCACGCACTGAGCTCAAGATGGAAAAAACAATCATCACGCCGCAACATAAGCAGTGATAACAGTAGTGTTAGCAATGGAAATATTACTGGGAGAGCAGCATGCCGCATCGCTGCACGTCTGGACCACTGCCATGGCCAGACATCTCCCCCTATGTGTCAGCAGAGTTAACGCTTCAGTCTGTAAACTATTAACCAGATGAACTTTAATATTCCAGAGCCAGACTTTTGACGGGCTGCAAAGAAGTCTGTTTTACTTTACAGCTTATTCCAGCCCTTTTAGATGATCAATGACAAATAAGAGTGTCCACAATGAAGAAAATTCTTTTAAAAATCTAGTTTAAAACAAGTTCTTATGTACCCTTTGTATTTATGCTGGTGTCATATAGTTTTTTCAAGAAAAGTTTCAATTTTATTACTATAGAATGTCATGTGGTGTAATCATGAAGTAAAACTATTTTCCTTACACCTTGAATACATGTGAAATACATCTTAATATTTAAAAAAGTTAAAATAAAATAATTTTATTTTAAAGTTTAAAATAATTTTATAACCATTTTATAGTTTTTTTTATATATATATATATATATTTTTAAGCTAAAAAAGTGTGTGTGTATATACACTGCCCTCCAAAAGTTTGGAAACACCCTAGAAAAGTGGGGTTTTGGACAATATTGGCATGAATCCTTTTTAATTTGTGATAATTTTGCACTGATAAGGGACAACACTGTCACAGACACGCCAGGCTCCAACACCAACCAATCACAGCGCACTCCCTCTCCTGAGTACTAACCACTCACACCTGCACGCAATCACCTCAGCAATCAACCCACACATAAAAGACACTCACACACAGTTACTCACCGTCCAGTCTCGTTCGCAACTAAGGACTCTTCCTGAATGCTTACCTCAAGGACTCCTGTTGTTACTTACCTGTCTCCAGTGTTCCCAAGTTACCTTGTGTGTCTCCATCGTGTGTGTGAGTGTCATCTGTCTTCAGCTTCTCTACTGCTCCAGCAATCACTAACGATACACCACCTACAATTCACAAAAGGACAGTATCGTTATTCATTCATCTATCACTCTCCATTGCTGCACCATTACTCACCTGTGTTCGACAGATCCTCTGCTTGTGTCTAATAAATACCTAAACTGTGATCTTCTGTCTCCGAGCCATCTGTACTGTAACAGAAGACCGGACCAACACCGTAGATGCAAGTATGAGTCAGTCCGATCCATTCCAAGACCTGGGGCCAGTTGCATAAACCGCTAAGACTAGTCTTACCAGTTAGCCATCAATGCTTTTTCTTTTAGACTGTTCATAACTTTTTTTATGTTATTTCCCTAAACTTAGATTTGCATAATTTGATACCGAAAAGTACGATTGAATGCCCTTTGACTAACTGCTAGTGGGTCATACTAGATCTTAAGACACTGTCTTAACATAATGGCTATGTTTATGCAACTGGCCCCTGGTCGATGCATTTCGTCGAACACTCACCATGCACCCAGCACCCACGCCAGCTCCACCCGCCATCACTTCTGCAAACACCACCATCACTCCTTCACCTCTGCTGTATGCCAGTCCCATGGCCAAACCGGCGCCCTACTCTGATTCGGCGGAGGATTGCAACTGTTTCCTCCTGCAATGCTCACTGGTCCTGGAGATGCAACCACACATGTTCCCCACCGAACAGTCTAAAGTGGCGTTCCTGATCACACAACTGAGCGGCAAGGCACTTCCATGGGCCGATTCCATCTGGTCCCAAAAGCATCCAGCTATCCAGTCCTACTCCAGTTTCGTCTATCATTTCAAAGAGGTGTTCGGAAAGCCCTCCTGGGATTCTTCTATCGGTGAGAAGCTTTATAATCTAAAGCAAGGAAAAATGTCTGTTAACGAATATGCTCTTCAATTTAGAACACTTGCTGCTAAGAGCGGATGGAACGAACAGGTGCTGCTTACTTCATATCGTCAAGGATTGGATCCACAAGTGCGGTTGCATCTCGTTGCATACGAGGATTCCATCGGGCTTGAAAGGTTTATCCAACTCTCCATCTGTTTCGCCACTCGTATGCAGTCGTGTCTCGAAGAGCCCCAGGGCCAGTCACAGCTCAACACCATCCTCTGCCGGCCAGACTCCGTCAGCCCTCCAGAACCAGCCCATGAACTAATGCAGTTGGATTCATCACGTCTGACTCCCGCTGAACGGCAGAGAATCTGTGTCTGTACTGTGGTGCTCCTGGGCATGTAATCTCTGCATGTCCCATTCGTCCTCCTCATCCCATGGTGAGTGCCATCTTCCCTTATACTAATAAGATGAAACCACTCATCACTATTGAGAAGCTTACTGCTGCTGATGTCTCTATTCCAGTTACCGCACTCCTCGATTCTGGGTCAGCAGGCAATTTCATCTCAGGCGCCCTCTGCCGTCAGCTCAAACTCAAAGGCTACGCCTGCAATATACCAGATCCACTCAATAACTGGAAAACCAGTAAGCAGACGACAAGTCGGAGTGTCGGCCCACTACTACTTCAAATCGGTGTACTTCATGTGGAGAAGATCTCATTGCTGGTTCTGGAGGAATCCACCGCTGACATGATTTTAGGGCTTCCGTGGTTGGAGCAGCATAATCCCATCCTCTCCTGGAAGACCGGCGAAGTCCTGAAGTGGGGCGACACCAGTTTTAAAGACTGTTTCTCTGAATTCCCTGTTCCACGTTCTCCAAGCTCTAATCATCTTCCTGTCTGTGCAACATCCATTGAGAGTCCATTAGAGAAACGATCTGTGGATATACCATCCTGTTACGCCCCCTTCAGCGAAGTTTTCTGCCCTAAGAGAGCTTCAAAGCTGCCTCCACACCGGCCATGGGACTGTGCCATCGATCTGCTTCCGGGTGAGTCAGTGCCCAGGGGAAAGATTTATCCCCTGTCCATCCCGGAGGAGAAGGCCCTGGCTCAAGGCTACATCCGTCCATCACCCTCCCCTGCTGCTTCCAGCTTCTTCTTCGTGGCAAAAAAGGACGGAGGCTTGCGGCCTTGTATTGACTACAGATCTCTCAACAATATAACCGTCAAGTTCAGGTACCCCCTTCCTCTCGTCCCAGCGGCCCTGGAACATCTCCATGGTGCCACTGTTTTCACCAAGTTGGACCTCCGTAGCACGTATAACCTCATCCGGATACGCGAGGGGGACGAGTGGAAGACCGCCTTCATCACGCCCACAGGTCACTACGAATATCTGGTCATGCCCTATTGCCTTGTCAATGCCCCCTCCGTATTCCAGGACTTCATACACGAGGTGCTCCGGGAGTTTCTCCACAAGTTCGTCTTGGTTTACATCGATGATATCCTGATTTACTTCCGGAGCATGGCCGAACATCGCCACCACGTTGCGGAGGTCCTGAAATGCCTGAGAGAGTTCAAGCTGTTCTTCAAAGCCAAAAAGTGCTCCTTCCATCAACCTTTAGTGCAGTTCCTCGGCTATAACATTGACAGCAGTGGCATCCGGATGGACGAGGGGAAGGTGGCAGCCATCAAGAACTGGCCAACTCCCACCACTGTGAAGGAACTCCAACGTTTCCTTGGCTTTGCAAACTTCTATAGACGGTTTATTCAGAACTACAGCTCCATCTCTTGTCCTCTCTCCTGAAAAACAAGCCCAAGTCTCTGTCCTGGACAACATCTGCCGAAGCAGCATTCAACACCTTAAAGGAAGCCATCACCACCGCTCCTCTCCTGGTCCATCCTGATCCCGACAAGCCCCTCATAGTGGAAGTGGATGCCTCCACAACAGGATTAGGAGCGGTCCTGTCGCAGCAGCAGGGGAATCCGAGCCGCCTTCATCCATGCGCCTTCTTCTCCCGCAAGCTCAACCCGGCGGAGGTGAACTACAACATCGGCAACTGAGAACTGCTAGCTGTGAAGATGGCCCTCGAGGAGTGGAGGCATTGGCTGGAGGGAGCCAGACATCCTTTCCTGGTGCTCACAGATCACAAAAACCTGGAATATCTTCGAGCCGCCAAAAGACTCAATTCACGACAGGCCCGCTGGGATCTTTTCTTCACCCGCTTCAATTTTACTATTTCCTACAGACCTGGATCCAGTAACACCAAGGCTGATGCTCTATCTCAACTTTACACTCCTGAGGAAAGCACAGAGGAACCCGAAACCATCCTTCCTGAGAAGGTAATTGTCAGCCCCATTACCTGGTCAGAGGAGACCCTTCCCTCTACCAATGCCTCCACCAACACTCCGCCGGGTTGCCCGCCAGGCTTGCAATACATCACCAGAGCACGGCGCACCCTACTTATCCACTCCGCCCATACATCACTTGGCACTGGCCACCCAGGGGTCAATAAAACCCTCTCGTTGCTAAAAGATCGCTTCTGGTGGCCCAACATGGCATCTGATGTCAGAAGGTACGTGCAGGGATGTAGGGATTGCGCCATCTCCAAGAGTCCACGCCACCTACCATCAGGCAAACTCCTTCCTCTGCCCGTTCCCAACCGTCCATGGTCAAACCTAGGAGTGGATTTCATTATGGATCTTCCTGCTTCCAGAGACTGTACNCGAAGAAGCATTCAACACCTTAAAGGAAGCCATCACCACCGCTCCTCTCCTGGTCCATCCTGATCCCGAGAAGCCCCTCATAGTGGAAGTGGATGCCTCCACAACAGGATTAGGAGCGATCCTGTCGCAGCAGCAGGGGAATCCGAGCCGCCTTCATCCATGCGCCTTCTTCTCCCGCAAGCTCAACCCGGCGGAGGTGAACTACAACATCGGCAACCGAGAACTGCTAGCTGTGAAGTTGGCCCTCGAGGAGTGGAGGCATTGGCTGGAGGGAGCCAGACATCCTTTCCTGGTGCTCACAGATCACAAAAACCTGGAATATCTTCGAGCCGCCAAAAGACTCAATTCACGACAGGCCCGCTGGGATCTTTTCTTCACCCGCTTCAATTTTACTATTTCCTACAGACCTGGATCCAGTAACACCAAGGCTGATGCTCTATCTCAACTTTACACTCCTGAGGAAAGCACAGAGGAACCCGAAACCATCCTTCCTGAGAAGGTAATTGTCAGCCCCATTACCTGGTCAGAGGAGACCTTTCCCTCTACCAATGCCTCCACCAACACTCCGCCGGGTTGCCCGCCACGGCGCACCCTACTTATCCACTCCGCCCATACATCACTTGGCACTGGCCACCCGGGGGTCAATAAAACCCTCTCATTGCTAAAAGATCGCTTCTGGTGGCCCAACATGGCATCTGATGTCAGAAGGTATGTGCAGGGATGTAGGGATTGCGCCATCTCCAAGAGTCCACGCCACCTACCATCAGGCAAACTCCTTCCTCTGCCCGTTCCCAACCGTCCATGGTCAAACCTAGGAGTGGATTTCATTATGGATCTTCCTGCTTCCAGAGACTGTACATGTATATTTGTGGTAGTAGACAGATTTTCTAAATCTTGTCATCTGATTCCTTTGAAGGGACTACCTACTGCTATAGAGACTGCTGAACTGATGTTCAACCACATCTTTCGCTACTTTGGAATCCCTGAAGACATCGTCTCCGACCGAGGACCTCAGTTCATTTCAAGAGTTTGGAAGGCTTTCTTCTCACTCCTAGGTGTGGCCGTCAGCCTGTCATCAGGATACCATCCTCAGACGAACAGGCAGACTGAGAGGAAGATCCAGGAGATCGGTCGCTACCTCCGTACCTTCTGTCACGGCCACCAGGACTCTTGGAACCAGTACCTGGGTTGGGCCGAGTACGCACAAAACTCCCTACGCCAACCATCCACCGGCCTTACACCTTTCCAGTGTGTACTCGGATACCAACCCCCACTGTTCCCCTGGTCAGGGGAACCATCGAATGTGCCAGCGGTCGACTACTGGTTCCGAGAGAGCAAGAGGGTCTGGGACTCAGCACATCACCAACTGAAACGTGCCTTACGTCGGCGTAGACTGACAGCCGGCCTTCGTCGCTCCGAAGTACCCGCCTATCAACCTGGACAAAAGGTCTGGCTGTCTACAAGGGACATCCGTCTACGCCAACCATGCCGTAAGCTGAGTCCCAGGTTCATTGGCCCATTCACCATCCTGGAGCAGATCAACCCGGTCACCTACAAACTCCAACTTCCACCTGAGTATCGCATTCACCCTACATTCCACGTGTCACTTCTCAAGCCTCACCATCCCTCTGTTTCTCCCTCCTCATTATTGTGTAAAGCATCAAATATACATTACAAAAAGTAGATTGAGAAATAAATATTTTATTTGATTCAACATAGAATTTATTACACAAACTTTTGTTATATGAGGTTGAGTAAATGATGACTGAATTTTCATTTTTTAATTGAACTATATCTTGATTTTTTTTTTATCAATATGGAAATATGAAATTGAAAGTAAACATATAATAATAATAATAATAATAATAATAATTTGTTACATTTATATAGCGCTTTTCTGGGTACTCAAAGCGCTTTACATATAGTAGGGGGAATCTCCTCAACCACCACCAATGTGCAGCATCCACCTGGATGATGCGACGGCAGCCATATTGCGCCAGAACGCCCACCACACACCAGCTTATTGGTGGAGAGGAGACAGAGTGATGAAGCCAATCAGTGTATGGGGATGATTAGGAGGCCATGATGGACAGAGGCCAATGGGCAAATCTGGGCAGGATGTCGGGGTTACACCCCTACTCTTTTCGAAGGACATCCTGGGATTTCTAACGACCACAGAGAGTCAGGACCTCGGTTTAACGTCTCATCCGAAGGACGGTGCTTTTTGACAGTATAGTGTCCCCATCACTATGCTGGGGCATTAGGACCTACACAGACCACAGGGTGAGCACCCCCTGCTGGCCTCACTAACACCTCTTCCAGCAGCAACCTAGTTTTCCCAGGAGGTCTCCCATCCAGGTACTAACCAGGCTCAGCCCTGCTTAGCTTCAGTGGGCAACCAGTCTTGGGCTACAGGGTGATATGGCTGCTGGCAATATCACCCTGTTATGGTCAACTGATGTTTTATGAATCATTTTCTTTGAGAAGTTAATTTACTGAAGGCTACCAAGAAAGCTAGGTTACTACATTTATTAAATTAATTCACAATATGTGCACATTTATTATTAACGTGGGAGAGCAACGCGTCACGCAGGCACAATAGCGCTGTATGACAGATGTATCACTTTTATTTTGTTTTTCCTTTTTTTTCTATCATGAACTATAGGCTATAGGCGATGAGATATTCTCCATTCATTTTAGCCAATAAAAAACAAACTGCAGCTTTCAGACGCGTTGTTCTTTTAATTTTTATAGTTCGCTTAAGGCAGTTACCATGGCATTTTTTAACAATTCATGTCGAGGGCGCATCAATGTAATATATTAACGTGAAAGCGCATGTAATGTGCTGCACAAATCTCTCCACAAAACTCATGCGGTCTCAAATATACTGTAGTGTCCTCATATCTGTACTCTTGCTCAGATATTACGTGTACGCGCTCGGATATGGAGTGTGGGCACCACCAACCAGCAGGTAACATAAATGTAACAAATAGATTTTTGGCCAGTAGCCTATTTATTGTCTATTTAAATGTCTGAAACCTAAAATAAACACTGAATAGTTGTGATATGAGAAGCACTGAGCACGTCCATCTCTGGCATGTTTGAATTTAGCAGTGAACGTTCTGATCTTACCGGTGTTGGCGTAGCTTCAAAGAGTTCAATCGATCACCTTTCATATCTGTAATTTATGGACATTCTTAGTGCATTCTATAGGCTATATCATGCAGTGAGATGTTGCCTTGCATCATATTCATCATCAGTCGACTGTTTGAAATGTCAGATGAAAAATATGTCAAACTACTCAAAGATTTCAAAGATTTTTTATTTTTTTTTCTTCGTCATTATGATATCAGGACAGTTGAAACACCTTGACACTGTTGATTTTATGCCTCCAAAAGCACTAAACTGTACTTCATTTGTTGTATTTTATTCATTGGCTACTAAAGATATATCTACAATTTTAGGTCTAATATAGTTTACTATTTTTATTAATCATAATAATAATAATTGTATGCCAATATGTTACTTTAACTTTAATTTTCGACCAAGACAAAAGCTCTTCCCTCACAATATAAATAATATACAGTAGATCTATATTGGTAAAATCATACCTAAAATATAGTCAGTGAAGACTCTCACAGAAAGAAGCCAGACACTTTTGGTGAGATATATATATATATATATGTGCACTGGTCCGCAGAGACCAATAAGACAGATAGAGAGGCACGGGAGAGGAGAAATGCACCACTTATCTACAAGTAATGTGTTGATACACACCACTTATCTGCAGGGATGTGTGGTGCAGATTAGGTTTTCCCAGAAGAGGAAATTAGGTTAAATATGTTTTATCAAGTGTTAAAATGAGCATGTGAATCTTTTATATATTAGACAACTTTTATAAGTGTTAAAGAGTCTATCAAGTCAACAAAAACACTGGGATACAGCCTGTCAGCACATCTATAGATAGACTGTTCCTGTGATGTAATTGAAGAGTGTTTAACTTGGCTTCAAAGTGTGGATGTATTTAACGTTATATTTATGTGTTAAATTATTTACATTAAAGTATAATATGCGATTAGTGATGTTTACTACTGTTGCTCATACTTAAAATAAAAAAAATGAACCTAAGCCATATTCTTCTTGACTTACCCTAACCCTGGGATATTTTGTCTTGGCTCACCTAGCAACACCCTAGCAACCACACAGAAAGGCAATTTAGAACATTTTGGCATCATAGCAAAATCCTAACATCTAAGCAGCATGTTTTTCTACTTCAGAAAATATAGAAACATATCTTTACATGCGTATCTGTTTATGTGCTTGCACTAAACGTTCAGAGGGAAGGATATGAGTGTATAGCGAGAAGCACATGGTAAACTCATTAGAAAATCTGGTTGCGTAAACATGTTTTTAAGAGATTTTGTTAGAAGTTCTGGCCTAAATCTCAGTAAATGGGTGGTGAATTAGTTCATTTCATTCTTGGCTTGTTTAATGTTGATACAGTAAGACTTTGAGGACTGGCGCTGCCACTGACCTGATGTTAGCAAGTTTTTCAGCTGTACTTGTTTTCGCACCCTCTCGTTCTCCACACGCATTTTGACAGTTCACACAACACTTTCACATTTCTTGAGCTGGCATGTCTAAATTCACTCATATGTTATTAAATATTTGTAACATTTCCTCGGTTTTTGATTCTTCTCACTCTACTAAATATCTAAACTAAAATGGAAGGATTGATTGGATGGTAATTGTATGGATAAACTGACACCAGCATCAGTCGAGTCAAATTTTACAAGACATCTACCAATGTACTTTTAAAAAAAGATAAACTACAATACCATATACACAAACTAACTGGACAACAAGACACAGAACAAAGTGGACAATCTGAGCAAAAATGTGAAATGTACAATATACCTTCCCATTGTTTCCAATAAGAGACTATACAAAACCAGAACACACAGTGAGTTCTAGCTACATCTAGTGGTCACTGAGAAAGATTGTGTAACATAGACTGTATCCAGGCATTGGCTCATCTCCTCAGTCTCTCTGTGCTGAATGATCCTGGCCATCCTTCCCTTCTGAATCTGTTTTCTACAGGTTTCTACAACATTCCTATTCCTAAACTTGAGCAACTTGTCTCCTCAGTCCCCAGACGGTTGTAGACTGTTATAAAAAGAAGAGGGGATGCCACACAGTGGTAAACATGGCCTTGTCCCAACTTTTTTGAGATGTGTTGATGCCATGAAATTTAAAATCAACTTATTTTTCCCTTAAAATTATACATTTTCTCAGTTTAAACATTTCATATGTCATCTATGTTGTATTCTGAATAAAATATTGAAATTTGAAACTTCCACATCATTGCATTCTGTTTTTATTCACAATTTGTACAGTGTCCCAACTTTTTTGGAATCGGGTTTTTGTATATATATATATACTACCAGTCAGGAGTTTGGAAACATTACTATTAATGTTTTTGAACAAAGTCTCTTATGCTCATTAAGGCTGCATTTATTTCATAATAAATACAGAAAAAACAATAATGAAATATTATTATAATTTAAAATTATGGTTTTCTATTTTAATATACTTTAAAATATAATTTATTTCTGTGATGCAAAGCTGAATTGTCAGCATCATTACTCCAGTCTTCAGTGTCACATGATCCTTCAGAAATCATTCTAATATGCTGATTTATTATCAATGTTGGAAACAGTTGTGCTGCTTAATATTATTTTGGAACCTGTGATACTTTTTTCAGGATTCTTTGATAAATAAAAGGTTAAAAACAACAGCATTTATTCAAAATATAAATCTTTTATAAATCACTTTTATTAATTTTACACATCTGTGCTGAATAAAAGTATTAATTTCTTTCAAAAAAAAAAGAAAGAAAAAAAATGACTGACCCCAAACTTTTGAACAGTAGTGCATATTGTTACAAAAGATTTCTATTTTAAATAAATGCTGATACTTTTTTTTTTTAACTTTTTATTCATCGAGAAATCCTGAAAAAGTATCACAGGTTATAAAATAATATTAAGCAGCACAATTGTTTCCAACATTGATAATAAATCAGCATATTAGAATGATTTCTGAAGGATTATGTGACACTGAAGACTGGAGTAATGATGCTGACAATTCAGCTTTGCATCACAGAAATAAATTATATTTTAAAGTATATTAAAATAGAAAACCATTGTAATAATATTTCACAATGTTATTGTTTTTCTGTATTTATTATGAAATAAATGCAGCCTTAATGAGCATAAGAGACTTCGTTCAAAAACATTAAAAACTGTAATGTTTTCACACTTTTGACTGGTAGTGTACATGGTAGGCCTATATAAAGTCAAGTAATGCAGGCAAATCAGTAAATAACATGGTCACATTCATCTATCTAACGCCAGATGGCGCAAAAAAGTCAAACTCCAATTTTCGCCTTCACCATGTCCTGTAAATAGACAATTCTTGTCTTAAATTCATTTTAAGAATTTAATTTGAATCCCTCCATCCCAAATTATTCGTGAAACCATTAAAACTGATCAACTACTTCATGAAGACTTGGAAAACATCATGACAGTTTATTATTGCCCTATATGATACAAACACACAAACACACACACACACACACACACACACACACACACACACACACATTTAAATATTTCATTATATCTTTAACAATATATCTTTAACAATACTTTATTTATAATGTTTGTTTATAATGTATCAGTGTTTTGGAAAAATTATATGAAATGTCAATATTTATGTATTCATAATGTATTAATATTTAATATTTATTTAATATTTTATTTTTCACATTATATTAAATGTAATTCCAATGTGTATGTGTTAATGTGTCAACGTCAACGTGTGTAATATATATATATATTTTATATTATTTGTACAGCCATGGCAATAAAAGAAAGAAAGAATTGCCAGTGCAGTGTGATTTGTGCGTAGCCCCTCCCCCCCGCTACTATCTGCGCATGTCACAGAACGCCGCTGATCACGTAGTTCACGTGCAGCACGCTGATTCTAGATTAACATACCGGAGATGTTTGTATATTCTTCTGTTCAATCGTTACAATTACCCATGCCTCTACTTGTATAGTCTACTTTTGCGTACTTCATTTGGCATTTGATCACTGTTTATTATAAATAAAGCGTCTGTTCTTACTTTTGATATTAAAATGGTATGGATTACCCTAAATGGAGTACAAATTGGCCAAGTCTGTGATTCTTTAGTAGTTATCAAACCTGGTTTACAATTTATATTATACACTTGCTTTACTTTTAGTGTCTCTCGCCTCAGGCTGTGCCTGTATGTCATTTGACATGTAGGTCAGTGAACTATATGGTGTTTTCGACTCAGAAAAATGGAAATTTAGACCCTAATATTAATTTGTAACAGCAGTGCCGTGTATTAATTGAATTTTATTGTGAAAAGTGACAATCCAACAATCTTTATTCATTCATTGAAACCTCTAAGTGTTCGTGTTTGAGCCCATGTATGCAGTGGAAGGCGCTGATGTCGGCACAAGTCGGATTTTCCTTCGGCAGTTTCCGCTTATGTTAACCACGCCCCTATTTCCCTTCGGGAGATTCCGCTGACGTTAATCCCGCCCCTACAGTGCTCAGCGTTGTTTAGGGACATTAGGAAGATGGCGGCTGCCCCGCTATACTGTGTCTGCCGGCGGCCCTATGATGTTAACCGGTTTATGATCGAATGCGACATTTGTAAGGACTGGTTTCACGGCAGGTATGTAAATTATGGTCTATTTAACATATGTGTGACGGTTGGTATATACAGGCTGCCTTGCCATGGGGGTATTTTTGGTCTAAATCAAGGGTGTCATGTGAAAGTGTTGGTGACGCGCGTTGGGGGTATTTAAATATGACGGTGCGCGATCACGATCGACTCATGTGTTTTGAGCGTTATTGATAGATTTCTGTCAGATTTCTTCGTGATAAATGTGTAAGAGGAACTTTTAAGACAACCTGCCTCCCACAATCCTTCTCTCAGGATTAGATTATCCTGCTTTCCTTTAGAAGTGAGCTGCCAAAAGCCACATGGCTCATCTGTATGTGTGTTATGAAACTAGACATTTAAATTGTCTGTCTCCTTGAGCTTGACATGCTTTGCTGAACTTTGCTGAACTTGGTTTTTATCTCACTTTATAGCTCAGATTTAACGCCAAAATAATCCATTTTGTGACTATTTATGGCTATTAGCCAAAAGATTTTTTATCGTTGATTTCAGATGGGTTTCTATTTACGATAGTAGCCATAGTTTCTGGCAAAACATACTATTTACTACAGTTTCTAAAGTGTTTATATATATATATATATTTAGTGTGTGTGTGTTAATGTATAGTCTAGCCTAGCCTAAATAATTTCAAATTTTTCACATACAGTTCCAAAGGTGTAGGGTTAGTCTGTAATAAACATAAATGGCTTAATTTGAGATTAATAGACATCAATGGGATGTCTTGCCAAGTATGCATACAAAATTGTGTGTATGATAATAATGTCTGAGCATGTCATGTTTATCCTGTTCCCTTGTGTATAATTGTTTTATGTGGCAAGACAAGTTGAACCCTTCTAGTGCTTGGCAGAACAGAACTTTTTTTGATAAGTAGATACACAAACAAACAAAAAAAGCCTTTCTGTCTTGGCAAGCCAACATTTTTTGGCGTTCTGTCAAAAGTAGCTGCCTTTAAGCATCAAGACAGAATCTTCTCTGTAAAAGAGCCAGATCTCAGCTGTCCTTCCTGTTTTGTGAAGTAACTGCCGGTATACAGTGAGTGGTTGTGCGGGTGTTGAGAATTAAGTCTTGCATAACTTTACAGAGCTGCCAGATTCCCCAAAGTGCGAGACAAAGACTGGTGCCTTTGCAGGCCAGAAGAAGAAGAGAGGGAAATAACTGTGATTCTGCAGTGTCAGTGACGCACAAAATCATTACGACATGCTCGGTATCACTTCACTTCTGCGCATCTAGATTGACGTGACGCAGTTTTCCAGAATCAAACATGTGAAACGTCTATTGTAGAACTTCCACATTTCAAAAAGTGTGGCAGAATGTTCTTCCTGAATGCACGTGAGGTGAACGTGTGTCTAAACCTGTGAATCAATTACTATAAAAGACACGGTTTAATCTAACCCTGAGGGCATGTGATGTTACGCTTGGTTTTCTTTAAAAGGAGAGTTATAGCAGGTTGTGATTTGTATAATGAGACCTCAGATTTTTGAGGCTTGCAGGTGAGTTTTAGGCCATAGATCTGCTGATTGATGGAGCTGCAAGTTCAATACGCAGTCTGGAAAAAATCTCAGGTCAAGACCATCTTTTGTCCATTTCAGACTGAAAGTAAACAAATTCTGTGGCCCTGAGTGCCGTCAAAGAAGCCAAAACACATAAATCTACATTTTCCATTAGCTGTTAAACCTCTTAATGCGCAGTGTCAATTGGAAACTTGAGGAATGCATTGGTTTATTTAGGCTTGACTTTTCACTATTGGACTGGTCTTGAAACAGTCTTAAAAATAAATTTATTTTAAAATCGGCATGAAAAGCAAAATCACGTAGTCTGTTATTGATCGTGTTATAACTCTTCATCCATGCATGTTACGTTACACATAAAATAGTACTAAAGTTGCCCTCGACTAAAGATTTTTCTGGTCGACTAGTAGTCGTTCATTGTAAGCGATTAGTCGACTAATCGCACGTTTATTAATAAACCATATAAATCATAATAAAGAGCCTTTAATGTCTACATAGCCTAATCAGCATTCAAGCGCATGCCACAGCGCACCAGCAGAAGTAATGATTATGAATGCGTCGGGGGAAAACAGCAAGGAGATTGCTTTAACATTTGAATAATTCATTGATAAACTAGTGTTTTCTGTATTTTCGGCTGCAGTAATGATGTTGACGATGCTGACTTGTCATCTTCGCAGTAGTGGACCCTCCTATATGCACGTTTCATATGGATTACATAATCTGGGAATATTTGTTTTTCCATTTGAATTTAACCTTTCGCTTTCTATAGATATTTTTTTAATGTCTATGAGGCAAGTTTCGGTTCTTTTCTCTTTTATTTTTAACGCTCATGTTCACAGAGATAGACTACAGAAAGCGCAGTTTGCTTTCATTATTTTACAAAAGTATGTTATTGTGAGTGCACAAAAATAAAAGTAGACTCTTTACAGATTCAAAAGATGTATTACTCTTATCTGTATGACCAAAAATGGAGTATTTTAAGTGCAAGTGATCGCACCAGCGCCTCCATCCATATTAGCTGTCATGCTGTAAGCGTGCTACTATTCATCTTTCACACTCCTCACAAACACTTGAATAGCCCATATTTTTCTAGGTTAACGTTAGAGCGAGCGGCCATGTAAAGTTGCTACTACTTACATGTTTGAGATGATAAGCCATATTTGAGGTAGATGAATGATAGGTGAGCATTTAGATGTTCAGCTGTTAATGATCTGTCCATCACAGACTGCGTGACTTCGCCCCTTCATTTGGATTTTAAAACTAATAAATAGTGGACTAATAAAATTTTGGTCGACTAAGCCTCTTCTCGTCGACTATTAGGGGGCAGCCCTAAATAGTACATAAAATTTGTTTTGACCTGGTCATTTTTAATCAAAATGTCATAACTCTGATCTTCCAGTGAAATGACAGAATTCTCTCTGATGACGCTTCCCGGAGTTTTCCAATCATTTAGTCTGCTTAACCCCATCCCTTTCATACAATCAACTTCAGACCTGCCTCTATTCACTCAACAGTTGATGGGTAGAACCAAGTCCCACTGTACATTTTTATTCTTTTTTGATAATTCATTCACTTAGATGTACTTCACAATACATAAGAGAAGATTTGTTTCATGGTAATACGCAATAGTTCCTATAAGATGGTGGTATCGCAAGAATTAGTTTGGCCGTGCAAAAACTTAGCAAGAACTGGGCTAAAAGTTTCCTAAGCAAGAACTGCTTAGAGTCGCATGGGGTCAGCAGATTTGTGTATGTAAACCCCATCTAGCCATACCTAATGTAAACTTGTTTGGCTCTGGATTACTAGTTGGGAATCCTTCTGCATTATACAATGGATTCACACTGGCCTAAACTTCACTCTTTCTTTGGATCTTGAACGTGTGCACTCATGACAGGAACATGAGGTCGTATAGCTTGCGAGGGAAAAGTACAAGTAAAGGCAATGTTAAAATACTTTCCCTCTTCTGGTCACTTGGTTTGCCTGGATGTTTTGCCGTTCAACTCATTATGTCTCATTAAATCCCAAATTGGCTTCTGAGTCTCAACAGAAGCCTAGTGTGAGCCGCTTCCAGACCAGAGACGCCCTGAAGATTTGTGTTCGGTAATCAGGGCCTGGTTTGGTGACCCCTGTCTGCTCTGTAGTGTGTTAGTCCAATGAAACTGCCTTGTTTATTTGTTCAGAAAGTATACAGACAATAAATGAAAAGAACACTTAAATTGTTACTATTTAGTTGGCAGTATTCACTTGACTTTCACCATTGACACAACCCAAGGTAGTAATGCGGATCCATTGGTCTGGAGTCTATTGTTCTGCTAAAGCCCAAAGTTTTTTTTTACGCTTCATGTGACATAAATGTTGTCATCAGCATTGTATGTGTGTACTGTAGACCTGAGGCCTGTTGCATGAAGCTAGTTGAACAAACTCAGAGTCTCAGAGTAGGTTTAGAGTTGACAAATCCATATAAATCCAACCTGGTTTAGGTCAGGTTTAGCGGTCTCACAACGCTCGGTATAAACGTTCTCTGTCAACTTTAAAAAAAAAAAATTCAGCCCTTAAATGCTCTTGTGTAAAACTACTACCGTATTTTTTTACAAATATTTAGCATAGAAACAGTCAAAGCTGCGATTGCTATTTGAAAAAACGTGGCGAAAAAAAAAGCAACTTTAATGTCGTCAAACCTGGAACTACTTAGACATTTGAAAATGAAACTGTAAATATTTTAAAAGCAATAAGGCACTTATTTTTGTGATTTGCCTAATATTGCATGGCATCCCGCACCTTATTGCTTGCTGAATATGTATACAGTGTAGTAAGTGACGTATAGAAAATATATACAGTGAGTGGGGTAACACAAAATAAAGTGCTCTGACAAGCAGGCCACTGAAAATGTTCAGTAGGTTCATTTCTACACTTTTTTTTTGCTTTCAGTTCCTTTGGTTCCCTGGTGGGTAGTTAATCAGTTACTCAGGTGACAGGAAGGCTGACTCAACTCCAGGCATGTGGCACACTGACCTGGTTCACATGGTGTTATGAAACTAAGACAGGGAGATGAATGGAGCACTTCATATATAAAAAGGCATCATGGGAAAGATGGTTAAACTCCATATAATAAAATGAATGCAATAAGATGAAGCTTGTTTAACTATATTGTACAGTCAATAATCACAATAATCATGTGATTTTGGCCTATAATAATAAGTTGCCAAATTAAAGGGTTGGTTCACCCAAAAACTGAAAATTCTGTAATTATTCTCACATCACTCCAAACCCGTAAGACTTTTGTTCATCTTCAGAACACAAATGAAGATATTTTTGATGAAATCTGAGCGCTTTCTGTCCCTCCGTAGACAGCTACACAACTACCACTTTGACACTTCAAAAAGTTAATAAAGAGATCATAAAACTAATCCATATGAATTGAGTGGTTTAGACCAAATTTTCTGAAGAGACTCGATCGCATTATATGATTAACAGATTGAATTTAAGCTTTTATTCACATATAAACATTCATCAGTGCACACATCAGTTGTAGTAAACAGAAGCTCAAGCATGCTTGCTTGACGCATGCGAGAACCAATGACGTTCATTCTTGTGTTACGTTTGAGCTTCCGGAAGAGGTTTGGTTGAGCTTTCTCTTTATAGTTGCTGATCAATGTGTTTATGTGATTAAAAGCAAATTCAATCTGTTCATCATAAAGCGATTAAGCCTCTTCTGAAAATTTTGACTAAACCACTCAATTCATATGGATTAGTTTTACGATCTCTTTATGAACGTTTTGAAGCGTCAAAGTGGTAGTTGCGTAGCTGTCTATGGAGGGACAGAAATCGCTCAGATTTAATCAATTTGTGTTCTGAAAATGAACGAAAGTCTTACAAGTTTGGAACGACATGAGGCTGAGTAATTAATGACAGAATTTTTATTTTTGGGTGAACTAACCCTTAAAGGATTAGTTCACTTTTAAATAAACTTTTCCTGATAATTTACTCACCCCCATGTCATCCAAGATGTCCATGTCTTTCTTTCTTCAGTCGAAAATAAATTAAAGTTTTTGATGAAAACATTCCAGGATTATTCTCCTTATAGTAGACTTCAATGGGCACCAAACAGTTGAAGGTCAAAATTAGTTTCACTGCAGCTTCAAATTGTTCAACACGATCCCAGGTGAGAAATAAGGGTCTTATCTAGTGAAACCATCGCTCATTTTCTGAAAAAATTTGAAAATTATGTTTTAACCTTAAATGCTCATCTTGAACTAGCTCTCTTCTTCTTCTCCTCTATTAGAATTCCAGCAGTGTAGAAACTGCTAAGCGTTATACTGCCCTCCACAGGCCAAAGTTTGAACTAATTGTTATATACTATTGAACTAGCATATTGCATATAAAAATTAGTTCAAACTTTGGCCTGTGGAGGGCAGCATTTCTGGTTTAAACTTATATAATTTTCAATTTTTTTCAGAAAATGAGCGATGGTTTCACTAGATAAGACCCTTATCTCTCATCTGGTATCATTTTGAACAATTTGAAGCTGCAGTGAAACTAATTTTGACCTTCAACCGTTTGGTGCCCATTCAAGTCTACTATAAGGAGAATAATCTTGGAATGTTTTCATCAAAAACTTTAATTTCTTTTTAACTGAAGAAAGAAAGACATGGACATCTTGGATGACATGGGGGTGAGTATATTATCAGGAAAAGTTTATTTAAAAGTGAACTAATCCTTTAATTTTTTTTATTGACACAAAGCAAACTTGTAAGTTCCATGCTCAAAGATCTTTCGTCTGGTAATTATGACATTGTTGTGCCATTCACGTGGACTCATCTCATAAATGCGATTATTACAACATTACTTCAAGGCATTATGAGATTGTGTGTGGATTATATGTAGTGCATTGTGGGAGCCTGTTTGGTAATATGGTAAAAGTACTGTTTTATATTTCACCCAAGCAGAGTGAATTGTGTGGGTCTTTATGTTGTCCAAACTACTGAGAACTTCAGTACATTCATTAACTGGGGGACGGGATCTGAGCTCTCTATTCTTTCCCTCATTGTCTTTTTCACGGAGGAGGGAAGTGAAGGAGGAGAGTGGGTGTAGAGTCATTCATCCATAAACCCTTCCACCCCCATCTGCTCGTGTGTCATCGCATGTCTGGCTGTGATACCGAGGTGACGCAGCATGAGCTGGAGTCAGGGCACTGGTTCAAGCCATCCCGTTTGGAGACTGGGATTGTATCACAGGAGTAAAAGACAAACATCCGATGAATGCTTCAGGCTTTGTATTGTCTTTTCAGACAAGTGTACAGCTCCACACTGCAGTCCCTCCAGAATCTTGAGATTTATGCGATCATAATTAATAGTGATGCACTGATAATAAAATGCATCATATGTTAATTAGGTTGTATTATGGTTATATACATTTAATATTTATATAAATATCTTTAATATTAAATAAATATTAAAGATATAAATTGTATATTGTCTACATAAATTAAACAAATCCAACGCTACAAGTGAATTTAGACATCACAACATTATAATGCACAGTATAAAATATGGACATTCATTTTGAGATTTTATAAATATTACATTTAACAGTATTATTAAATTATTAAGATTTTGAAGTTTAATTTTTAATGAGCATTAGATGATGGTTGAGCTGCACGATTAATTGTTAAAAGATCATGATTTTCACCCACAATGACAACGATTCAGCTGTGTCTATTAAACCTTTGACAAGTACAATCATAGTGAACATTCAAATCTGTGTTCACGCTGCCGCTGATCCAGAGAGAGCCGTTGTCATGTATAGGTATGAAAACAGTCTCTTCAAACAGTTTCAATAATTCAAATTGTCACAGAAGTACTGGGATAAAAGTTTATATTTGAGATATAAACACTGACGTCAATGGTAGTGATCAAAATAGAGTAAATCACCTTTTGAAAGTAACTTGACGCTTCGAATAAGGATTGTATCGATTACATTGTTACGCCAGTAGGTGACGATAAGTGACTATTAAAAAATTTATTTGTCATTGAAAGATTTAAGAAATTTGTTCAAAATCACTGATTCATCCAATAATAAAACAAGTGACGTCTTTGAGTGATTCATTGAATCATTCATTCGAACCAATTAAAAAAATTCAAATTAATAAAATATTTTTTAAAAAGACATTTTCTCAGAGCATTTTGTAACATTTTAGTAAATTGCGTTATATTTTCTAGTTGTCTATTCAGAATCGTGGGAGAATCGTGATCTCTAATTTAAACAAAAATCTCAAGTCTCAGTCAGAATTGTGCAGCTCTAGATGATGGCAAAGATAATCCAAATGTAAAAATGGAGGAAATGAGCATGAACAATTAAATACTCAATATCGACCAATACCGATACTGCAATGTTTGAAATAGCTTGCAAGTGTGTCTTATTTTCACAGAAAAATAAAGAAATAAAACAAAAAAAACTTTATTCAATCAAGTTGACCCTTCGTTAAGCACCATCTAAATGTTAATTTGATAGGGCTGGGTATTTACACAATTTTCACGATTTGATTCGATTTCTATTCACATGCTTTCGATTCGATTACGATTTCGATTCGATTCAATATCGATTATTTTGGATGTAGTATAACAGTTACAGTACATGGCAAATTTTCTAGAGGAAAAAAATCTCTCAACTAATGCTGTAAACTACACATGGGAGTCAGTTGGTACTACTTTACTATAATATTGAAGGTTAAAATTAATTTATATACAAACACTTAAATTACACTCAGTTATGTTTTTTTTATAATAAATAAAGTTTAGAATTACATAATCATATTTCTACTCCAATTAGTTTTTTTTTAAATATGAAAAAAATCGTGGCTGTAATAACTGATTTATTCAAACATGTATTAATATTGAAGAACATTATAATGAATAATGGTGCATAGCTATATTTATCAGAATGCTGCTTTCTAGAGTTCACTTTTCTAGCTGACTAATGAGTTTATGGTCACTGAATATGTTTTTCTGAGGTAAATGTGACGTTACGTGACATTGTTTACAAGCTGTTTTTATTGACGTCTTTTCGAGGTTGAAACACTGATTGAGCTATTACACGAGACATGATATGGATTTCAGTAAGTTGTACTGTATATTTTAACATACCTTCAGATGTTTATTCATGTTTATTTCGCACTGTAACTGGTATTAAAGCGGAGGAGAGGATGTTCACATGCGCTCGTGCTGCCGCTTCCCTTTAACTGAGGCGCTAAAGCGATCTGTCACGTCACATTAAACAGTGCCAAAACTGTTTAATTTTTTTTTGGATCTCATAATAAGATGGACATCATTTGAAATCTGAGACTTTGCTTCATATCAAAAGTAACAAAGCACAAAGATTATTGCGATTTATTGGATGGGAGGCGCTACATGTTCTGTTCATTCATCAACTTCAAACAGACTAGACTAATCGATTCTTGGGATTAAAGAATCGATATCGTTCGTAAAAATTAGAATCGATTAAAATCGAGAAATCTATATTATTTTTTTTTACCCAGCCCTATAATTGAACGTTAATGACGATATCAACTTTGGTCGTTGTTGTCTTCTGTTCATGATGTCTGACAAACAGAAATCCTGCCTGTATTGAAAAAATATGGTAAAAATCTTTGAGGATTGGTTTTTTTTTTTTACATGGTGTTCTAAATATTAGGAACTGCATGCAAAGGATGAATGTATCAGCATCAATCTCAAAAGCATTTCAGTTTTTGAGGAAAAACTGCAATTTAGTTATGTTAGGTCGCAGTAAAAAAAAATCTCCTCATGGGAACACTGATAGCAGTATTGATGGTATTGGCCTATAAAGGAGATTAAGCCAATAAACATTTAAGGCCCTGATATATACTTGGAGTGAAATCATAGAACGAACAAGTGTGATGTAATTTCGAGCAAAGGCAGGTGAAAACGAAGTTCGTTTGTAGTTTTCAGCTTGGGTGGCTTTGGGATGTTCGCTACCAGTATACTGCTGCAAAGATATTTCTAACGTCTTTTTACCCACAAGCAAAAAAACAAAACAAAAAAGAACTCTACCATATATTGGGGCTTTTACCTCTTCTGGGATGACAACAGCTTTTGCTACCTGGATCTACTTGGTTTTTCTTACAGTTTCCTGCAATAATGAGGAGATCAAAGCTTAGACAGAAGATCACTCAGTCCGTTGCCTGTGTTCAAAGCCTGTCTTTTCTTTGAGGAGAATCACCTTTCTGCTGAAGTCCCCTGCTGATTTTAACAGCCTCATATAGCACAGTATCCTCTCTTGTTCTTATCTCTATTCTGATGGAAGAGAGAGCCAAGGCGTTTATGGCAGGACCATTTAAACTCAAAAAGGAATCAAAACCACTCTTGAAATACATGATTACAGCAACATCTAGCGATCTACAGAACATAGGGTGTCTATGTACTGCTTCTTCATTACTAGCTTTCCGGTCCTCTGCAGAGCCTCTGTCCCAAATTAGGGTACTTGATGTACAGACTTGCATTGACCACTTGAAGTCTGCAAGGTCGTAGTGTGTCCGATTTGTCATTTTAGATCTTCGAAGGGTGCTCAAAAGTGCGCGCTATGCCAGTACTACTGACTATTGGGCCTACAGCATTATGTCTCCAACTTGTTGCCGCCCATGTGCACTCATCTGAATTGTAAATCGATAAATGGGACAGCCTACCGGTTTGTAGACTTGGACATATGTGAGCAAAGGCCATGAGACTGCAAGTGCAGAATTCTCAATATTTTGGCTGCATAAAAGTAAGTCCTTCCTTTTAAAAGAGTCACTTTTGCGCATAATGCTTTCGTGCTGTAGCTGGGCCAATTTGATCAAGATAACAGGGTTGTTGTGGTCAGCTGAAGTGCCTGAATTTGTAATTTTTAAAAGGTTTAATTGGTGATTTGACATGTAGCCATTTCTTGGAGATTTTGACCTTTTACCACATTTAGTTAGATAGTTGTAGTGTTCTTGTATGACCAACAAGTAGCTAATATGTAAGCTACAAGAAAAATAGAGAAAATATCAGACTAGGTGTCAGTAAACACATCCGTGTGATTGTTAGTGTCCTGTTGTTGTTTGACTTGTTTCGGAATCAGTAAATCTCTTGCTGCTGGACTGTCAAAACAGATAGCTGATTTCACATGGTTGGCAGAATGACTCTGAAATGAACCTTTGGAATGTGTGTTTGTGTGGGTGGCTGAGCATTATGGTTGTGGTTTGGCTTTTTTTGAAACATTGTGACTTGGCCTGCGGTTTGAGTGACATGGATGGTGAAGGAAATCCCACTATTGTGATGCAACACTGACGTATGCAGTGGTAAACTATGTACAAATTTTGACATCTGTTACATTATCTGATAAGTTGAGATAATGATGCCATTATACCATGCAACATAGAACATTACCGGCATTGATTCAGTTTAGAAAAAGGCACATTGGACATGTAGGACCATATTCACCAGTAGGGTCTGCTAACAGCCATTCATTGGGGGACATTGGTGACCCATTTTAAATTCTATATTATCAAGTTAAGTGATTGTTTTTGGTTTAATTTGTAAACTCATTTTGATTATAGGATATAGGATTAGATTTTTAAAGACCTTACAAGTTCGATTAAACCATCAAAATATGAGGAAAATATTTTATTTTATTTTTATTTTAAAAAAATAAAAAGAACAAAATACTAAACTTGGTTAAGGTATTTATCAGACAGTTATTTGGCAAAAAAAAAGGCAAACTACATCTAAAGGTTTTATTTTACTATGCAAAAAATGCAGGTAAAAAGCATACAGAGACTACAACATAAGTTATTAAAGGGGACCTATTATCTTTCACAAGATGTAAGTATACATAAATAATATAAGCCTCAGGTGTCCCAAGAATGTGTCTGTGAAGTTTCCGCTCAAAATAACCCACAGATCATTTATTATAGCTTGTCAAATTTGCCCCAATTTGGTCATGAGCAAAAACACGCCGTTTTGTGTGTCCCTTTAAATGCAAATGAGCTGCTGCTCCCGGCCCCCTTTCTCCAAAAGAGGGTGGAGCTTTAAAGGCAGGAACACACCAAGCCGACTCCGACAAACTAGTGGCGACGAAAGTAGACTGCGAAGTTGGCTCACGTCGGCAGCATCGCAACGGGCAAGTAGCACGTCCGTTCTGCGCCTGTGTTTGATGAAATGCCTTTCCGAACCAGCAGGTGGCAGTAGCTGAACAGCCAATCAGAATGATCAGATGGCGCGATGGGCCGACGAGCTTCGTTGCCGATTCAACATGTTGAATCGGCCGAAAAAACGCCGACGAGGACCAACTTCAGCCAACGGTGTGGAACACACTGAGAAAACTTAGTCAGCCGACGAACAAAAACTGCCTGACGGCCGACCATCGGCTCGGTGTGTTCCTACCTTAACAGCTTGCGCTTCGGTTGCTCAACAACAACAAAGCTGGAGAATCTCACGCAGCCAAAATGACGATTGTCAATAACTGTGTTCAGCCTTACATTGTTAAAACTGGATTCAAACATTGATGGAGAAACTTAGGAAGAAGTTACAACTTTTAGAATGCAACTGGACGTTTCTGAATGGTTAGTGGATAAATTTATGTAGTTGCTGTGGAGTTGATTCAACTCATCGACTAGCATGTGCCGTCATGTTAATCTTTTGTGGAAATCCAGCGTTGAATTGACCCCCGTTTGTGAAGCAGTCCGGCGTAAAATGTCTCTAAACCAGCCCAACATGGCCTCGCCCCCTTGGTTCCATGCTCCCGGGGGCAGGGTTTATGTAAGTTTTGGGGTTTGTGATATCACCAACCTGGGAAGAAGCTTGTCGTAGTCCCTACCAGTTTGTTGTAGTCTTTAAAAAGCAATTTCTGTGTGGAAAAATTTAAAATAGAGCAATGCTAAAGTTTATTAACTCAAGTTTAAATGTTTAAGATATAGGCTCGTTTGTGTTTTCTTGTGTCTACTGCAACATTCAGATTGATGGTTGTGACAGAATTCTAAATATTTATTGGGTACTTATCTTGCTTGCCTTTTTTCAGTTGTGTTCAGGTAGTGGAGCACCATGCTGCTGATATCGATGTTTATCACTGTCCCAACTGTGAGCCCATCCATGGACCCTCCATGAGTAAGTGTGTGCATGTACACGTGTTTCTTAATTCCTTTTGTTGTTTCCAAAGATCAGTCTTATGAATATTTCTTTCTTTTTCTCAGTGAAAAAACATAACAACTGGCACAGGCATGACTACACAGAGCCAAATGATGGCACACGCCCCGTCCAGGCAGGAACTGCTGTGTTTGTACAGGAACTCCAGGCCAGGAGCTTTGCCAGGTACAAGCACCTCTGGATAATAACTTGATTTAGATGTTGAACTTTCCTACTTTGATGTCTAATATGTTTTAAGGACATACTCAATCATTGATACATGTGTTACGGCTTTGAAATTTGCACCTACCTGATAAGACTTGCAATTGATTTGTGTGTCTTGACTGTTCCAAAGTGGCAATGAGGTTCTGGTGCCAATGCATGGGAGTCATGTGACCCAACGCTTCCTGGAGAGGGAGGGCTTCCGTTACCCCATAGTGGTGCATGACCTGGATGGACTGGGTCTTAAACTGCCCTCTCCTTCTTTCTCTGTCAGCGATGTGGAGCATTATGTTGGTAAGACCTAAGTTTGTGTGTATTGCATTATGGTCTATCAGATAACAGCTCAGGAGAGTGTCTGGCAAGTGGGGCACTAGAGCAAAAGAGAGGCATTTAGATAACATTTCAAGATTTGGACACAACCTGACACACACATGATATAATCAAATTATTGATTATATTTGTGCATATATGCTGTTCAGAAGTTTGGGGTCAGTAAACTTTTTTTTAAAGCTAACAAGTAGTTTTTTTGAACAACTTTTAAACACATTGGAGTGTTAGGTTACCAAGTGCCATTGTGATTGTGGTTATCCGTCCGTGCTGGTAGTGAATGGGTCTGGACCGGACTCCTGTACAGCTCTGGAGGTTATCTCCTCTCTCCTCTACATTAGACCTAGAACATTTCATCTCCAGTTACAAAGCTGTTGTACAGCACAGCCAGACTGAGCTCAGGTTCCCAATAGGGCTGTTTTATCTCAATGCTTATGTTACATGGCTCCCTCTTTCGCACGCCGCTGATCTTTAAGCTGGAACTGTTTTAATAGTAACAGGTGTCGAGGGGGAGAGGGGTGTGTGTGTGTGTGGGGTGCACTCAACGGATCATGTTACCTAGCCAGTTGGGCACAGACAAAAGGCCACTAACCTTCTCTGTCTGTCGTTTCTTCCATTTTCTCCCTCCACCTGCTTTTCTTTTCTTAGAAAAGATAGATTGACAAACACTCATTCTTCCATGTATGGGCAAATTTAGAAAAGAATATTGTTTGTTTTCAGACTGTCAGACTTTAATGAATTGTATGCAACATTATTTATCAGAGCAACAATTTTAAAAGGAAGTTAAAGGGGTAGTCGTCATTTACATAATTTACCCTCATGTCATTCCAAACCTGTTTGACTTTCTTCTGTAGAACATAAAAGATGATGTTTGGCAGAATGTTCAAGCTGCTCTTTTCCATATCATGAACGTGAATAGCGACTGGGACTGTCAAGACTAATTTTCAGTATGTTTCTCAAATAAGTTATCCTGCAGCTTCAGAAGACTTTGAATATAGTGCAAGTTGTATGGACTACTTTTGTTAGTTTTTTGTTAGTCAACAAATCTAGGCCTCATTAGTTATGTTATTGTTAACTTACACTAAAACTATTTTTTTTTTAATCAGTATTTGAAATTAAATATAAATAATTAGATGAGAAATTTAAACTAAAAAAACAAACAAATGAAAATTATAAATATTGTCTTGAAACTAACTAAAATAAGTTTAAATCGAAGTGGTAACATTTCTAAAACGGAAATAAAAATAAAGCTTTATAGAAATATTAAAAGGAAAAACAAAATGCACATACAATTATTAAAACTTAAAATTAAATTAAAATGAAAGCTGAAAATATCAAAATTAAAGCTAATTCAAAATATTAATAGTAGGCAATATGAATACTAAAATAACACTGGCCTATTTACTTACAAATGTGTGGAAAAAGCAGCATGAATATACTTCAAATACGTGAGTTTGGAGTCTGGAGGTTGAGAAAAAAATGTAATTAATAATTTAAATGTTTAAATGTTGTCTACAGACATTTTAAAATCAGTATTGCTGGAAATTAATGGGTGATGACCATAAAAGTATCAGCATTGGTTCAAAAGCACTGCAGAGTTTTGCAATTATGCCCATTTCCCAACTTTGGCTTTGAGTCTTTCATATTTAAAGTTTTGTGGGACTGTTCCTCCAGCTGTTCCCTGTCATCAGACGCTGGCCAGCTGTGTGTGTGTTGAGGGACTGCAGTCACTTCACCACCATCTGTCCAGCGTCGTTTCCGGTCCTCAGCTGTCTTTTGTGATTTGCGGCCCTGCAGCTGTGTCTTTCAAAAGCCTTATTACAGACTTTGTGAAACCGACATACAGAATATATAGCAGAGAATTGATGCATGAGAAAATCTTCCCTGAAACACACACCCAATCTGAAAATATCCGCTTTCTTTCTCCAGGTGCAAATAAAGTCATCGATGTTATTGATGTCGCAAGACAGGCAGACAGCAAGCTGAAGCTGGGAGAGTTTGTAAAATATTACTATCAACCTGAACGGCCCAAAGTGTTGAATGTTATCAGCCTGGAGTTCTCTGATACAAAGTACGTATGTGTGAGAAACCATCAGTTTTCTTTCTGTGCAACATAACTTCACTGCAAATGAATTTATTCTACTGGTTGAAATAACAAAGTGTACACTTAGGTCACATTAAAATTAGTGTATTTTGATATACAATTATGTAGCTACTATTTTATGAACTACATAAATTCAACTAACATTTAGTACATACAAGTGCTTGTTTGAAATCAAATTTTTGTTTCCTGCTCTGTTGTAGGATGGCTGATTTGGTGGAGGTTCCTGAAATAGCACAGAAGATGTCCTGGGTGGAAAACTACTGGCCTGACGACTCGTTCTTCCCCAAACCATTTGTGCAGAAGTATTGTCTCATGGGAATGAAAAACAGTTACACAGACTTCCATATCGACTTTGGAGGAACTTCAGTGTGGTATCATGTTCTTTGGGTAAGAACTGTGGCCTGATTGATGATGTGAATCTGTTTTATGTAGTGTACTTTTGTTTATCACCATGTAAATGGATTCATGAGTAATTTGTGGCGCTCCAGTCATGTGAATTTTTGTGTTTGTGTGCACAGGGAGAGAAGATTTTCTACTTGATCAAGCCAACTAAGGCTAACCTTGCACTATATGAGTCCTGGAGCTCGTCGCCCAATCAGAGCGAAGTATTCTTTGGGGAAAAAGTCGACAAGTGTTACAAATGTGTGGTGAAGCAGGGAACTACCATATTCCTCCCCACTGGTGAGAACGCAGAATTAGCCAAATATCTGAATCACTATTTCTGTCCTTTAAAAGATTATGCCCACCCACCTATTTACATTTATTATATTCAGAATCAGAATGAGCTTTATTCGCCAAGTGTGCGCAAACACACAAGGATTTTGTTGTGGTTTCCAGGAGCTCTGGGTACATACATGCATACATCCATCCATCGTGTACATTCATACATATATAACACAAAAGAATAGAAACAATATTTAAATAAGATTAAGAAAAGTAATATACATCTAGATCTGAAGACTTATGTACAGATGTGTGCATTATGTACTGTATATACAGCTGTAAAAATAAAAATGTGTATTTGCATAGTAAGGATCTATTTATTGTCCAACTCTCAGGTGGCATAAACACCATAAGAGTACAGAATTATGAATTATAAAAACGGTAGTAATTGGTGTGCTAGCTATTTGGTGGTGAATAGCCTGAAACTATTTTTATGCCTAGATGTTCTAGTGCACAGAGATCAGTACCGTCTGCCTCACGGCAGAAGTGCAAACAGGCTGTGGCCTGGGCGAGAGGGGTCTGTGATGATGATACCTGCCTGTTCTTTCACTCTGGACATGTAAAAGTCCTGAAGGATGAGCTGGTGCACATAATTATCCTCTTTGCTGTCCTAACAGTCAACCGTTTCATCAGTTCCTTCTGCAGTTTCTGTTGATGATGCAACAGAACAAATGCATCAGTAATGTTCATTTTTTTTAGTGGATCTATGATTTATACTATTAAAATTAATTAAAAATAATTATAAATTCAATTAGAAAAATATGTTAAAAATGTCAGGTTGGTACAACTGTCATAATATCAAAGTAAACGCCAGCGGACCGTTGAATGTCTGATTCATANTAGAAAAATGTTAAAAATGTCAGGTTGGTACAACTGTCATAATATCAAAGTAAACGCCAGCGGACCGTTGAATGTCTGATTCATGTGGCACACAATATGGGAAACACTTCGGGAGTTTTGAAGGTGTCATCGGATTTCCGGGAGACGTGTGTGTCTCATTCCGGGAAACAAAGCCGTTGTGACGCCGAACCCTCTCGTGGAAGAAGATATCCGTTGTGTTTACGACTGTGAAAATGAGCGCTTATCAATCTACTAAATGCTGCATTTACAAAAGTATGTGAAGTTTGCATCACCATTGTTGCAGTAAACATGCACAACTTATTAGACGCATGCCGGCCTGTTATCGTAGGGACATCGACTTTACATTTGTATGCCACTAAACATGACGCAAAACAAAACAAACTGTACATGTCGGTCAAATGTCCTCTTGTGGATGTTAATTCACATTTATGAATTAATAATTCATGATGTTTGTTGTAAAAGAAATGTACCTTGAAAAATATGTTTTAAAAACATGTTTGAAGATGTGTACACTCACATGTTCAAGGCGTAATAGAAAAAAATGATAATTTTTTACATGATGGTTATGCCACATGACATTATTATTTGAAACATTTCTTAAAAATGGTTGGTAGTGTTTTACAGTCCTGTTTCGCATGAACATACTATGTACTATGACACTAACTGGGTAGTAATTAGGTACTAACCCTGAACCTACCCATAAACCTTAACTTAACCCATGTAGTTACCTTACATTACTCAGTACACTGAAAGCGCACGTACTGTAAAATAAAGTGCAAGCATATTTTTCAAAACATAATAACCAATAGGAATACAAAGTGTACATTGCTAAGAGCCTAACTAAGTTTCCTTTTTCTTTATTGTGGGCATGTATTTGTCATTGACTCAAATAACAATGTGCCTTTTGTGTCCTTAATTGACCCCACGACACAAAATAGGATGTGCGTTTTCGCAGAAAAACACGAACGGTACTGCAAGGCGAAAGTAATATCAGGCGGTTTCCCAGGGCTTCTGCCAGGAAAATGTGGATCAGCGTCCAACAACTGATGACCCTTGTTACAGAGGGATTGTTGGGCAACAGTCTTCACTGAGCAACGTGGTAAACAGACTGAAAACACTCTGAAGGGCTGTGATGAAATTCACGTGCATCTCACCGAATGGAAAGAATGAAAAGTATCTGAATGTTATTTTAATCGCCCAATAAGAGGCGCTTTAATTCAGCATACATTCAGAGTTCTATAAATGGTCTTTAACCAGTGCGGAGGTAGTAGACGTAACTCTTCTAGGGGGATTCATTATCACAGCATGTGTTTGTGGTGTGTGAAAGCAACATGTGGGTTTCCCTCCTCGAGCAGAACGTCACATATGACGAAGCAGAAATCCCCCTCTTGTTTAGCAGCATGTCTGTACACGGAGGCCAATACACATACAGCCAGACGGAGAGATAAAACTGATGTTTCTGTCAGTGGCAGAGAGGTGTGGGTGTGAGATTACTCTATATTTGGCTTTTGCTGATGTGTATTTATAGGTGTATTACATACTGGTTACTGTTGTGAATTGTGCTTTGTTGGAATTACTTAGTGACGACTTGGAGGACTTTTTCCTAAAGAAGCAAGGACTGCTTAGGATAAAAGATGCTCTATCAGTTGTGTTAGAAAGTGTAGGGATGAAAATAACTTGTGGTAATCTTTGAAACATCAGTTAAAATTGTTCTGTATGAAATTAACATTTGTATTGTAATGTGAAGGGGTGTGTGTGTGTGTGTGTGTTTGTCTATATATCATACTTGCATTCATACTTCAATTTTATTAAGTAAAATGTAAAACATTAAGTCAATATTAATTCTTAATCTGCCTGAATTAAGTTAAATGAATTAAGCCTATATAAGTTAAATATATATATATTTTTTCCTGTTGATTTTTAAACTAAAAATATGCTACTTAATGGAATGGGGGTTTTTACATGGCGTGACTAGTCTACTAAAATGGCTCCAAAATGCTTTAAGCTAATGTTTAATGAAAATAATATGTATATCACATATATACAGAGACATCGTTAAAAATAAAATGATAAAATAATTGTTTATTGTTGGGCTTGTGAGAGTGAATTGGGTCAGCATAAAACAATCTGTGTTGAGTCCTGAATGTTGATCTCTGTTGCCCTCTACAGGTTGGATCCATGCAGTGCTCACTTCTCAGGACTCCATGGCGTTTGGTGGGAACTTCCTGCATAACTTAAACATAGACATGCAGCTCAGGTAAAACCCTGAATTAATTCCTCAATATTTATCATTCTGATTAAGCTTCTCTATACTGTTCCTGTCACTATAGTTAATTTCAGGTTTCTAAACGTAATTTCCTACTGGAGCTGACCTCTCCAACCTCATTTCAGGTGTTATGAGATGGAACGCAGACTGAAGACTCCAGATCTCTTTAAGTTCCCATACTTTGAGGCCATCTGCTGGTATGTGGCCAAAAACCTTCTGGAGACCCTTAAAGGTGAGTGGGAAAGGACAACTCCTGCAGTGTCAACACCACAGATATAACGAAAACAATATAGAGGAACAATATCATTGGGATCTTTTTTCCAGCTGTTGAATGATAAAACACTGCCGGCCAATCAGAATCCATTCTATTTTAAGGCTCGCGCATTTAAAATGGAAGACGACATCCAGAAAAAGTTAATCGCGAGGTCCAGAAAAAGCCACCACTGTTTGTCAAGTCAAAACCCCCTTTTCAAGGATACTCTAAAGAATATATATATATATGGAAAACAATAGTTCATACCCTCGGAATAAATGGTAGTGTTAACGATGAGATCGTTATGCCAGGCTAGCAAATACAGGTCCTTCTCAAAAAATTAGCATATTGTGATAAAAGTTCATTATTTTCCATAATGTAATGATAAAATTAAACTTTCATATATTTTAGATTCATTGCACACCTACTGAAATATTTCAGGTCTTTTATTGTTTTAATACTGATGATTTTGGCATACAGCTCATGAAAACCCAAAATTCCTCAACCCAAAATCTCAAAAAATTAGCATATTTCATCCGACCAATAAAAGAAAAGTATTTTTAATACAAAAAAAGTCAACCTTCAAATAATTATGTTCAGTTATGCACTCAATACTTGGTCGGGAATCCTTTTGCAGAAATGGTTCAAAAGTGGCTTGACCTGGGGAATGCGGCACCTGTAGCCCATTTCCTGCACACGCCTGTGCACGGTGGCTCTGGATGTTTCTACTCCAGACTCAGTCCACTGCTTCCGCAGGTCCCCCAAGGTCTGGAATCGGTCCTTCTCCACAATCTTCCTCAGGCTCCGGTCACCTCTTCTCGTTGTGCAGCGTTTTTTGCCACACTTTTTCCTTCCCACAGACTTCCCACTGAGGTGCCTTGATACAGCACTCTGGGAACAGCCTATTCGTTCAGAAATTTCTTTCTGTGTCTTACCCTCTCGCTTGAGGGTGTCAATGATGGCCTTCTGGACAGCAGTCAGGTCGGCAGTCTTACCCATGATTGCGGTTTTGAGTAATGAACCAGGCTGGGAGTTTTTAAAAGCCTCAGGAATCTTTTGCAGGAGTTTACAGTTAATTAGTTGATTCAGATGATTAGGTTAATAGCTCGTTTAGAGAACCTTTTCATGATATGCTAATTTTTTGAGATAGGAATTTTGGGTTTTCATGAGCTGTATGTCAAAATCATCAGTATTAAAACAATAAAAGACCTGAAATATTTCAGTTGGTGTGCAATGAATCTAAAATATATGAAAGTTTAATTTTATCATTACATTATGGAAAATAATGAACTTTTATCACAATATGCTAATTTTTTTAGAAGGACCTGTAGTGTAACATAAATTTATCTCAAGTATCCAGTGCTAGTTTCGACAACATCGTCTTGCTTCCTTTGAAGTTGCAGTGAAAAATACTAGGCCTTTTTTTTATTCCACTATATTGACTTCGTCAGCTAAATTCAGTTAGATTAGATCGATTACACTAGCTATTCTCTCAAAACATTGCATGCTGAGGACATCTGCTGGTTAAAGCCATGTAAATGCAACAAGTACAGCAAAAACATGATGTACACACTTTGAAACCGCAGCGCGCGAGCTTAGAATAAAAAGACTGTTATTGTTTGTTGGTGTGGACGCAAATATAGTTATCTCTATAGTTATCATTCTTGGAGTGAACGGGCCTTTAGTATAGGGTAAATACAAAGTAAAAAATCTTACTAAAAACAGATTCAATATTTCATTTGTTTACGTCCATCATGTGACCATTAACTAACATCAGAGAACCGTGAATATGCAAATATATGATGTTAAAATGTTGACATATCAACTTAAAATATTGTCCGTTATTCCTTACATAAACATTCCACTTAGTAGTTTCAGATGTAGCTTCTTGATGGAGTGAAAATGAAAACCTGTTTGTGTTTTCAGAGCTGCGGGAGGATAACTGTCAACCTCAGGATTATCTAGTGGACGGGGTGAAAGCTTTAATCTCATCACTGAAGACATGGCTGAGGAGGGAGGCAAGAGAACATCCGCTTTTACTATGTCATTATTGTTATAGTGAAACTCCTGCGGCTGTTCTACATCTACATGTTTTCTTTGTGTGTTTCCTCTACAGTTGACTCAACCTAACAGTGAGGTTCCAGACCATATCAGGCCAAGCCATCTCATTAAAGCTCTGACCAAGGAGATCCGCCACCTGGAGGTAAGACGAGCCTGAAGAAGTCAAGTGGTTTGGAATGGGTGATGAGACAGAGTAGTTCACAGATGTTTAGACAGGTGTTGTGACTGTAAGAGATAGTTGGTGCTTTTTGTTTTTGATCTTCGCTTTGCAACTTTATGGAAACAAGTCATTTCTGTCTTGCTAACATTCTACTTAAAGTAAAAATTAATGACATTAAACTAAACAAAAAAAATTATATTCATTCTTACACACATGGGAGTAAATTAAATTTGTTTTAAACTAAAGCAAATTTACAATTAATATTCATTTAAAATTGAAAGATTAGATTAATATTAATTATATTCACGGGCTGGAATAAATTAAATTAAATAAAATTAAATTTCTTACACATCTTGGAGTAAATTAAATTGATATTACACTAAAGCAAATATTCATTTAAATGTGATTAAACCAAATTTGAATAATGTAAATTTTTTTTCACAGGCTGGACTTTAAATTAAATTAAATTAAATTAAATTAAATTAAATTAAATTAAATTAAATTAAATTAAATTAAATTAAATTAAATTAAATTAAATAGTAATTCTTACAAAGATTGGAGTAAATTAAATTTATATTCAACTGAAGCAAATTTACAATTAATATCATTATTAAATTTGATTAAACTAAATTTGAAAGATTAAACTAATATTAATTCTTATGTAGCCTGGACTTGAAATTACATTAAATATTAATTCTTATACAGCTTGGAGTGAATTAAATGTATATTCAACTAAAGCACATGTACAATTTAATAATCATTTAAATTTGATTGAACACAATTTAAAAGATTAAATTAATATTAATTTTTACACAGCCTGTACTGAAATTAAATAAACATTATTTCTCAATGTTTTTTTTTTTTTTTCCTTTTAAGTTTTAACTAAAATATATGCTAATTAATATAATGGGTGTTTCTACATAACCTAAAACAGCTCCAAGAAGTTAAAGTGATTTTCTGTGTAATTTTCTTAAACAGGATGAATCGAATAAAGCTGGAAAATCTCAGGGAAGTGCTGAGTGCTCTTTAACACGCTCATCACTGGAGAAAGGATATCAGGCACGTCGTGCAGCTCGACGGCTACAAGACCATCATCATCCACACCATCATCATCATCATCATCTCAGCCGCAAACTGCCCTCTAACTTGGACATCCTGGAGCTTCACACGCTGGAGGTATTAAAGAGACTGGAGGTCGGACCGCTTGAGGAGGTGAGTCAGTCAATTTCTTTTCCGCCATAATGCACTGTAGCATGAAGCTCAAATTTCATATCCGTTTTTTACGGTGGCATTAGCCTTCATTATTCCTTATCATATGACTGTAATACAGTGCTATCAAATGGTTTTTTAGAGGGCATTTTCACCTTGATATTATATAGGTTCACTGTTTTTAGCAGCATGCTATTATTCTTCTATTTCCAGTAAAAACATCTTTTGTTTCTTGTAACAGGACCCTGCCTTCAGCTCCAAAGTGAATGGCAAGATTAAGAAAGTGTCTTCAGAGTCTGCCATAGCTGTTGATGGTAGTCATGACAATGCCCTGCGCCTGGTGCTATGTAATGGCAAAATCGTGAGGTGAGGGTCCCGGTAGCTTCACTTTTTGTGACATTAGATTGGCTATTCCATTTGACACTATTTTTCATTATTATGAGTGACCCAGAGATGAATAACAATGCCAGTCAAGGAACATTAATGTTAACTCTAGCCAAGATGTTAGTCATATAGTAACTGAAAGAACATTATTAGACATTATAAGAAAAAAACAAAATCACTTCTTTATTACTGTTTACTTGAATATTTAGTTTGAAGCATAATTGAATGGCTAAATGCCTTTTTTTTTTTTTTTTTTTACATTTTTTATTTACAACTTTTTTTAATGTGACATACCAAAATTAGTGGTGAGAATAGTGAAATTTCGAGATTATTTGTACATCTTAATTATTGACATGGTATGGTTTGATATTTTTATGTTAGTTTATCTCCTTTTATTATCATAAGAAGTAGTAGTAGAGGTGGTAGTATTAATAATATATACAAATTTTATAAACTACTGATCAAAATTCTGGGGTACATTTTGTTTTTGATTTTTAGAAATTAATACTTTTATTCAGCAAGGATGTACAAAATTGATCAAAAGTGACATTAAACTTACATTTTTACTACATATATATAACTTTTTTCAACTTTGATAATAATAATGTTTTTTGAGCAGAAAATAGACAAATAGAATGATTCTGAAGGATCATGTGACACTGAAGACTGGAGTAATGATGCTGAAAATTCAGCTTTGCCATCACAGGAATAAATTATATATTTTAAAATATATTCAAATAGAAAACATTTGTTTAAATGTAATAATTATTCATAATATTAGCATTTTACTATATTATTATCAAATAAATCCAGCCTTGAAGCTTTTTTTTTATTTATTTTTTTTAACATTTAATTTAAGATCCCCTTTTGAACTGTAGTATGATTATTTATAAAATGTATTAATGTAACACATTAATTTAAAGCACAAAGTTTTATATTTTGGTCCTTCTTCATCACAGGGAGAGGTTATCTATCAGTAATGTGGCAGCCAAAGTCAGTGAAGTGGAAATGTTGCAGTACCATCAACACAGGATAAAATTGGAAAGAATGCCAATGTGCCCACAAGAAAAAGTGAAAAAAGAAAAGCGAGAGGATGAATATGGAGTACACTGCACTATCAAGAAACCACTCAATCATGGTGAGTCGCTTGGAGCGGTAGAGGTTTTCGCAGCCCAGCTTTTGCTATCCAGACTGACTATCCACCTTATTTTGTACAGCTAAAAATACCTGAAGTGTATGACACCTGTAGCCAGTCTGTGTAAAGACAAAAGAATGATTAGTATATATAAAGAAATTTGTTTGACCATCATCTTATTTTGTCAGGTCTAACTGTGCAGACTGGACTCAGGACGGAGTCGCCACATGTAGCATCTTCAGACAGCGACTCTCAGTCAGAGGCAGAGGATTCTGCTGAGGTACTGTTGATGGCGATTAAACTCATTTTTTTGTTAAATTGATTAAAGGGGTAATGAATTGAGAAATCAAATTTTCCTTGGTCTATTAATATATATAAGAGGTCATTGTACTATACTGTAATATCCTGGAAGTTTTAGAACTCAGAACGTCCTAAAACAGGATTTCGGATTTTGTCATTACGTCATAGTGCGGCGCAAGGCCGCCTCTGCAGAAGAATATCAACGCCTACTTCAACATCATTGCCTCTTAAGCCCCGCCCACCGGTCCATGCATGTCATGTAATAGTAAATGTGAGACACGAACAGGATTAATGCAGCAACAAAACCATAGAGATGCCATTGAGGATTACAAGACATTGTGCAGTGCCACATTGCAAAAAAACAGTCTTTCCATTGCCTTCCTTGTGATCGTAACATTAAGAAAGCGTGGATGAACTTTATTTTTAACGAAGTTCCAGATCGCGTCAGTAAGACGCTTGATTTTACTGCGGATTCAATTTTAAACAAGACACGTTCGACGCTTTTTCAGATTTTTTTCCAATGTCGCAACACACAAGTGTGAGTAATCGTATTTTTACCATGTGTCACTATTGCTTTGTCTGTTACAGATCGTTTGATATGTTCTCACTGTACTGAAAATGATGAACGATAAATATAAGAACGACAGTGCAAAATAACTCGTTTACACACAACACTTTCTGAGTTATCCTGTCAACTATAACTGCAAAATCCAAGTACTTAAACTTTATTTCCCCCAACCAAGACTTATTACAGTTACACTTTATTTTACAGTGCCGTAGTTACATTGTAATTACTCAAATAAGTACTGAGTACTATTAATTAACTACATTTACTTACTATAGAGTTACAGTTAAGGTTAGGTTTAGGGTTAATTACTTGTAATTATGCATAATTTACTGTTATTACTGTAGTATGTACATTTAGTAACGTGTAACTACGTCACTGTAAAATAAAGTGTTACAAATGCTTCAACTATGTAACGAGAGAAACACCTTAAAGTAGCGCCTTCGTTTCAACACTAATATAACGTAATCAAATACAATACTGCCTCACAAATACATAAGGAATAAATACATAAAGGGTACAAAACAGGATAGAAAATAGCCTGTTACTTCTAAATTAGGATTTTTGATGTAAAATAATGCTAACATTATAAGTAGACCTCCAAGTTTTTCTTTTTTAAATGCAGTTCATTCCTGTAAAATCATTCTTTTCTGCCATCTCATTCCTGTCTGTCATCCTTTCCTTTAACAGAAACGCTCATCAGAGTCAGAGAGTTCTGAGGAAGAGGATGGAGGAAGCAAGAGAGACTCAGGGAGTTTTGTGGAGCATCTGAGCGGCCGACCACACGGCCACCACAAGCAAGCGTTAAAACGGTATGGCTGCCCTTCATTTCACACACCTGAGAAAACTGTCACAGTTTAAAAGCTAATTTAAGTGCTTTTTCTCTTTGTGTGCTAAAATTGAGAACTACTTGTCCACAGAGAACGTCCTACCTCACCGAGCACAGACTGTGCCATTCAGGGCATGCTGTCCATGGCGGGGCTGCTGTGTCAGCAGGCATCAGAAGGGGGTGATATTTTACAGCAGCATTGGTGGTCCAGTCAGGGTAACAGTAACAGCAACAGCAGCAGTGACACGTGGGACAGCAGTGAGCCCTGTTCGGCACCCCGCAGCCCGGAGGGAGAAGATGGGAGTCTTGGAGAGGAATATTCATATAGAGAGAGCTCACTTTCTCCTCCACTCCACCCCTCCAAAAGACACGCCCCCAACCCCACACCCATCAGCAACCAGGCCACTAAAGGTGAGCAGACTGAGTTTTTATTGTTATTGCTTAGACAAAAAGAAATAATAGTAAAACTATTTTTATTATTTCTTAGAAAAAGTAAAACTTTTGTTTGCCTAATAAGGTCATGTGGTGCAACCAACATGCGAAAACCCATGCTGATTCTCATGACTGTTTGTCAATAAGTAGTCAGTAATTTGAACTTTTTATGACAAGGCAAGGTTGTAAAATATCATATATGGTGCAACTCTCCTAAAATGTAATCATACAGTATGTAGGAATTGATTTGTTATTTGATATTTGTACATGAAATAAAATAAGGACATTAATACATTTTGAAAATTATATTTGTTAAAACTAAACATTTTTCAATATAAAAAATTTGAATGAATTTTTTTTAAATTTTGTATGTGAAAGACAATTGAGAATTTTTTTTAAATATATTTTTTCCTTTATAATATATAAATGAAAAATGTGAAAATTGATTTTAAACTATTTTACCTTGAAAATCTGTAAAAGAAAATTTTTTAAAATTGTATTTGTTAAAACTATTTGAAAAATAGAAAATATGTAAATGAAACTTTTGAAAAACGATTTAAAACTTTTTTTTTTACCTTGAAAAGTATGTAAATGAAAATGTTGAAATTTGATTTGTTAAAACAGTTTTTTATACCGTGGAAAATGTGTAAAAGAAAATTTTTGAAAATTATATTTGTACAAGATTTTTTTTTTTCTTGGAAAACATGTCAATGAAAAATTTAGAATCTGATTTGTTAATACTATTTTAAATGTGTCAAACCCTTTCTTAAACATGTTATAAAGGGTATTAAACTACATTTTGAAAGGATTTACATTTAATTTTTTATTAAAATAAAATAAAATAAAATAAAATGTAAATCCTTTCAAAATGTAGTTTTTCACTACATTAAAGGATTAGTCCACTTTTAAATACACTTTTCCTGATAAATTTACTCACCCCCATGTCATCCAAGATGTTCATGTCTTTCTTTCGTCAGTCGAAAAGAAATGAAGGTTTTTGAGGAAAATATTCCAGGATTTTTCTCCTTAGGGACTTATCTAGCGAAACGATCGGTCATTTTTGAAAAAAATACAACCATTTATGCTTTATAAACAAAATATCGCCTTGAACGTACTTTCCGCTTCCGCATTCTTCATAACGCTTACGCTGAATGTCCTACGCCTTCCCTATTCTACTTACGGAAAAAAACGAAACTGGCGCCGCGTTCGTTACGTAAGTAGAATAGGGAAGGCGTAGGACATTCAGCGTAAGCGTTATGAAGAATGCGGAAGCGGAAAGTACGTTCAAGGCGATATTTTGTTTATAAAGCATAAACGGTTGTATTTTTTTCAAAAATGACCAATCGATTCGCTAGATAAGACCCTTATTTCTCATCTGGGATCGTGTAGAACAATTTGAAGCTGCAGTGAAACTAATTATGACCTTCAACTGTTTGGTGCCCATTGAAGTCCACTATAAGGAGAAAAATCCTGGAATGTTTTCCTCAAAAAACTTAATTTCTTTTCGACTGACGAAAGAAAGACATGAACATCTTGGATGACATGGGGGTGAGTAAATTTATCAGGAAAAGTGTATTTAAAAGTGAACTAATCCTTTAACAACTAGGTAACAATTATGTTTGCAACAGTTATACTTTACTTCTTGTATTTACTTGAAAGCTTTTGCTTATGTCATGTTTTTGTGCTTGTTTTGCAGGAAAGCGTCCTAAGAAAGGACAGGTGACTGCTAAACAGAGGCTTGGGAAGATATTGAAAATGAGTCGCCATAAAGGCTTATTCCTGTAGCATGACGGAGGAAACAATGAGACTATGTGTAATAATTCAACACAGCTGCTTTTCTTTATACGCTGGGATTATCATCACACACACACACACACACACACAGTTCTCTTACTCACTGTGCATGTTTAGGTGACAGGGTATGTTTAATGGCTCACCTTTTCACCAAATCGCACGAAATACACAACACATTATCCATCAACGCAGGCAAACCTGCTTTATCTTGGACAACATTAAAACGTTAACAGCCAAAAGTTTCAAGAGGAAGCACAGAAACGGATGGTCGGAGGTCCAGACTGAGAGCAGCGTGTGTTCCAGGCAGGAAAACAAGCCGCAAGTGTGTATCACGGGCTGAGGCCTCTCCTGTCCCCCACCCTACCTCTTCTCACACCTTTGTAGCATGAGTGTCCAGGCGCTCGCAGGCCTCTATGGCCTGACACTGGGACTGTTCCATTGATCCTCAGATTCCCCTCAAGTCATTATCAATCTGCCTATTGCTCTCTCCTTTTGATTGTCTCAGGCTGATGTATGAGCTTTTGAAATGGTGCTGATTGTTTATAAATCCTTTTCCAGCCCCCTCTGCCCCTTTAAGCAATAATTGTACAGCAGTGAGTGATGTATTGATGATTTAGTGGGCCGCACTTTTAGGATGCGTAGGAAGTCCTCTCATGGTGGAACCATCAAATGAAATCAAAGATATAACTACATAATTTTGACAGTGTTTATCCTCTTAATTGGTCTTAAATTAGCGATTTAAATGAATATTCTGGGGGATTTTTGTTTCGAAATTTTCAAATTACACAGTTGTACCTTAGTTTGTAAAAACAAAACGTTTAAAAAAGAAAAAAAATGCGCTTACAGCGTAAGTCTGTGTTTTGAAAGTGCATCAGATTGTCAACGTTTTTTTTTGTAATATCCCGAAAGGTAGTGAAAACCCGGAATAGTCCTTATACACTGGCAAAATTGAGGAAAATCGTACATATATTTATTCGCCTCTGTCACAACCCAGTGGCCACAGAGAGGTACTGCATCCTGGAGCGCCGCCTCTGAAATACTGTATGTGATGTAGTTTGCGAAGACTAAATATGCTTGTCACGTGATTGACAATGATCGTTAGCTCATTCTGCATAATTTATATTCTATTTGGTTTGTTTTAAAATATTTTTTGACTGGATAACTTATTTATTAATTTCAAAGATATAAGGATTTATATTGCGTTCTTGAGTTTCCTGTTTTTTCCTTTGCATTGAATAGTTCTGTAAATATGAGTATAAATTCAAATGTTACCAGTTCAAGAGGAATGAGCTTTTTTTTAGGTTCAGCTTAATGGATTTTGTAGTTAACGCATTTAATGCAACTTCAAAAATAATTTGAATGACTTTACCTGTTAAATTTACCTCTGAAATGTTAGCGCATTATTTGAATAATGTTGTCTTTACGACCTGTTAAAAAAGTGGGAACAAAAAAAAAAAAAACACAAAAAAAATAGTGGTGCTTGTGTGTGAATTTCTTAGAGAGGCTATGAAACGTTTTCTCAGGGAACATCAAACAGGTGACATCTTTGAATTCATCACCAGCACCGTCATACAATCGCATTTTGTACTTGTTTCCACAAACTTGCCAACATATGTATATATAATCCCATTTATTTTTTGTCTGGTGACTCTGCTAATCCCAGATTCAGAACAAAATTGTGTCCTGCTGTAAAGTATATAAAAAATAATCTTGAGTTTGTTAGACATTGTGAGAATAGAACAGCACCAACAGATTTTGATCAGCCATTCTTGACTGTTGTGTAAGAAGTCTGTTGGTTCAAAAAGCAAATGCACTATTTTGAATCTGCATGACTGAGTTGGATAACCGCTAAAACTCAGGCTTTACGGTTTTGAGTTTTGCTCATCCGCATGTTTTATGATAAATTGTTTCCACTCACTAACCTTCACGTAAACAGACCGCCCTTTGAAATTTTCAGCATTCTAAGGAAAACGGCTCATATCCTTCATATTTGATCAATCAAGCTGGTTTCCTTTGCTTTGATGCATTAATTGTACAGTATTTATTAAGCTCTAGCATTCGTTTCCATATTCAACTGTGGTATAGACTTAATGTCACTGTGTTTTCAAATGCTGTGTTCTGTTCCTTCTCTTTAATAGTTCTCTTTGAAAAGTTTTGGATGTGATGGACTTTCTCCAATGCAATGTGTATATATAAGATGAGGGAAATGTTTTGTAGATCACACTGTTTTCCCCTTCCCTTTACCAAGTGTTAAGTGATAAAACACTGTTCTATTGACAAATTCAAGAGTCGATGGCTTTTATTTACTTTATAATGCAACTTTTATAATTAGACTTGATAATAAGTCCATACAGCATAACAGGAACTTTCAGTTTCCTCTGCAGAAAATGTGCGGGTTTCGATCACATCTGCAGATGCAAAGCAGAGAAAAGAAATATCAGGCATGCATGATGATGCAGGTAACCACACTGAAAAAAATAAGCAGTTTCCTCTGTATGTAAATGACTTGAATGCATGTGTGTACATTGGGGTGTTGAGGGCGAGTCTACTCTTCATCATCAGGTGGGATTCCCAGCTCCTCATCGGTCCACGCTGAAGTGTCCGGCCATGGGAAGTGACCCTAGAGAGACATTTAGATAAGTGGCTAGTAGTCTGTTTATTAAGCCTAAAAACAAGAGCATTTAATCTCATGTTCTGATGCAGTTTCCGCTCACCAGGATGGCGTCCGAGTCGTGCCAGGTGTGCCACAGGATCCAGAACCACATGGCACCGCTGAGCAGCTCCGCCTGGAACTTCTGGTTCTTGGTGATCTGAGGAGGTTGTCTGTACTGGGCTTCAATATGAGGGCCGCCTCCTGCCCTAAAACACAACAGACAGAACCATTACCAGTAAGTATATGAAGTATAATGGCTAGTGGTACTAATGCCAATCCACAGTATTACAAACAATGATTTATGCAATGATACATTGGTCTCGTACCATGTAAATACTCTTGTATATAAAATTGTGAATCATTCAATGCCACGGTAATTCCATTTTATACTATCACTGTACCATGGTACGTCCAGAGTACCTACTTTTATTTAAAGCTATCCTCAATATACTCTTTATATCCAGCCAGCTCTAAAAACGGACTAACTTCGTATATTTGAACTAAATTACTGCCGTTATTCCGTTTCTAAAGTATTATTTAGACTTTCCAAGACATAATGTATTCAAGCAGAGGGTTAGCCTGTTAGCCTTCAGATCAAAACACTCACTTTCTGACGGTCATTCGCTGAGGTCCGCGTTTGAAGAGCTGCAGGCCGGTTCGGAGGACACCCGCCGTCCTCCTGAGAGAAGACATGCTTATATCTGTGCTTTTTACAACGAGTCTGGATGGTATTGACTACGGTGACCAGACGGAGAAATGTCACCTTTACAGCGGCTGTTTCTTTGGCCTGCTAATAACGAGCGCTGTGATTGGTCACTTAAAATAAGGCGTTTTGATGCTACTCACTGTCTATTCGTTAGAGGGCGCCAAATACCCATTGAGAACAGAACTATAAATCATGATATTCATGCATCGTTGGTAAAATATATAAACAAATAAATGCAAGTGTATAAAATATGAATGTCATAAACATATATATTATTGCAGATAAATGAAAATATAAATTTATCAATAATTTAAATATATTTACTTCGTTGGGTAATTAATTAATGGGCCTACATTTATTACACTGAAAAACTAAATTGTATGAGTTATTGTATGTTTCCTTTCCATTTTTATGTTAGATTCTGTTCTTTGCAATCAAGAGAGATAAGAGAGATTCTGCTCCTTGTCCTTTATCATTTATTGTATTTTATGGCAATTACAGGAAAAACTTCAGATTTTATTATTGTATGAAACAATTAGGAAATGATCTTTACACAATTGTGTTAAAGGGTTAGTTCACCCAAAAATGAAAATAATGTCTTTAATTACTCACCCTCATGTCGTTCCACACCCGTAAGACCTTCGTTAATCTTCAGAACACAAATTAAGATATTGTTGATGAAATCTGATGGCTCAGTGAGGCCTCCATTGAGAGCAAAGCCATTGAAAATCTCAAGGTCCATAAAGGTATTAAAAATATATTTGAAACAGTTCATGCGAGTTCAGTGGTTCTATCTTAATATTATAAAGCGACAAGAATAAATTTTTGTGTGCCAAAAAAAAACTTTTTTTTAAAAAAACTATCTATATGGGCCGATTTCAAAACACTGCTTCGGAGCTTTACGAATCGAATCAGTGATTCGGAGCGCCAAAGTCACGTGATTTCAGCAGTTTAGCCGTTTGATAGGAGATCCGAATCACTAATTCGAAACAAAGGATTCATAAAGCTCAGAAACCCAATGAAGCAGTGTTTTGAAATTGGCCCATCACTAAATATTGTTGAAAATTCGTTATTTTGGGGGTTTTTTTGGCACACAAAAAGTATTCTTGTTGCTTTATAATATTGATAGAACCACTGAACTCACATGAACTGTTTCAAATATGTTTTTAATACCTTTATGGACCTTGAGAGGTGCAGTAACATTGCTGGCAACAGAGGCCTCACTGAGCCATCGGATTTAATCAACATTATCTTAATTTGTGTTCCGAAGATAAACAAAGGTCTTACGTTTAGAACGACATGAGGGTGAGTAATAAATGACATTATTTTCATTTTTGGGTGAACTAATCCTTTAATTCAGACTCTGAACATAAGACAAAGGAGACAAGTGATAATTACGTGTGAAACAGTACTTTATTGGCAGAAACAGCAATAAAACTTAAAACATCCTCTGTGGATTTCAACAAGGCCGCCTATTGTCCAGGGCTGCATTTCCTAAAAACATTGTAAGTCTAAGTAGGTTGTAGAATCATTACCACCAACATGATATAACATTATTTTTTTATAAATAAATAAAAAGAATTATGTCGCCTATGGATCACTAAAGTTGCTTCAATCCAGTAAATGTTCTTAAAATTAATGATAAAAGCAATTATTTTACTTTGTGAAAATCATTAAACAGCAAAAAGATGTTTATTTATACTAAAAGGCCTTTTACTTGCTAAAAAAAAAAAAAAAAGTATAAACTATCAGTTAGACAGCAGATGGCATGTAGAAGATTGTGTACAAAAGGCAAAGTTGATCATGTCTATCATTTAAAGGCAAGTATCAAATATGATACAGAATATCTTTATAGGGTTAAGTTTGGTTATATCAATATGGCCTGGTTTCACAGACAGAGCTTAGACTAAGCCAGGGTTAGGCTTTAGTTTAATTAGGGCATTTAAGTAGCTTTTATAAACATTCCCTAGAAAAAAAACATTACTGGTGTGCATCTTGAGACAAAACAATGGCACTGACATATATTAAGATTTTTCAATACAAGTTGCTTTCAGTTAAAACAGCTCAAACATGCATTTTAGTCTAGGACTAGCTTAAGCCTTGTCTGTGAAACCAGGGGAAAAACTATTTAAGCCATCTTGGAAGCATCCCTTGTGGGAGCCGGACCCTTGATTGAAAACCATTACCAACCATCATAATTATATTTCATTTTAAAGCTGCAAGATGTTTTGCCAAGTTATCCATTACGCACCTGTCCTGGACTAAAAAGTTTGACAGTTTGTAAGACATAGTATTCAGTGTATAGTGTTGGTAGTATATACTTATCATAGCACAGTTATTTGTGCCACTTTCATCCCTCTTGTGTCCAAATCATGTAATGGACAAAAATAATAGTAGGTTAAAACTAGTATCCAAGTAACGAAATTGCAGTGAAACTCGTTTTATATTTGAGCTTAACTTTCTTGAGGGAGCCAATATACAAAAACCACTACTCACTAAGCAGTATAGAAAATGCTCCAATACGCCATTTACTAATCACCATCCCCAGAGCAGCGCAGAGGAGGCGTGGGATCGACAACATGGCGGCTGTGGAAACGCAATCAATAAAAAAAGCGAGCAGCTCAAAGACATGACGTTACCAAACTAACATCAATCGTAACGAACGCAAGAAACAGATTACATCTGCAGACACTCTATGGCATCCCACACCAACGATGTGAAACCTCGGCCGGGATGTTTTCTGCACACGATTCGTTTCCTGAGCAGCGCCAAAACAGGAAATGCGCTCCTTCGGCTCAATTCTTTTGTTGCAGCTCATATGCGGCTGTTATTGTGACGTAACCGACGATGTCCTGACTTCTTAAAAACACATAATAGCAGCAGGTGCGCGTTTACAATCTCTTACATTTCCCAAAGAATCATATAGGATTTGAGGATTTAAAATGCACTGCCAGCCAACAGTGATGTCCGAATGGCGAACGAATGGATGATATGACAACAATCACCATACATGACATTACAGAAACACTTTTCTTTTTTTTTTTAGAAAATGTTACTATCACGTAATAAACAGCAATAAGCCTTTGATGTTTTAATTTAGATTTTAAAAAAAATTATAATTTGTCATATCATGCTGTCAGGGACAACGTAATTACGTCATGACGCAAATAAAAAGAATCACGGAATCGTTTATAATCGGTTCTTTAAAACGAACCGCCGAACGCCCAAATAAACTAATTTCCTATTACGGTTTTTATTCACCAGAGAGAGTATTTTAAAACACAAGGCTGATGACGTACTCCTAAGGAGCTCAATCCAGTTTTCGGCAATGATATTTTCTGGAAAAGACCGTGACCCCGCCCAGTGTGGGCTTTGTGCAGTGCTGCGAGCGAGGACGCCATCTTCTTGCGATGTTTGTGACGCGAAACGAACGAATAATGTGTATTGCCAACTCCTTGGAAGGGCTCTTCTAAAACGCCGTGTTTCAGAGATCCATTGAGATTTAAGTAAATCAAATGGTTAATGAGATTTGGAGTTAATGGCACCCTACTGTCGTCCACAAACACGGTCGGATCTCCGGGTGCGCCGCTCTCCCCTCGTAGCTCAGTGCCCGCCCATATATGGAATTCAGATGATGTCACCGGTAGCCAATCAGCGCCGAGAAAACAGAACAATGAGCGTATTATTGGTCAAGGGCAATGTCATTCATCTACTCAGGAAGGCCAGGGAGGGGGGAAGAGCGGAGAAAATCGCCATTTTGAAAGCATAACAAAATGAACGATATCGACACTGAAATAATACCCTAGCTCCAGAACTGGTTGAATGAAGCCGTATTAATATCCATCTATAATCTGTGTCCCGAAAATTAAAACCTGACGATGATTTGACTGGCGTAGGCAATCCTGTGCAATCTAACTGGTCGATTTAACTATCTATAGTTTCGTTTTCCTTTCAACTGTTTAAATTCGATGATCGGCGCGTCACATCGCAGTTTTCTGCTTTGTCTTGCTGTTTCTCCACTCTGCGTTGCATAGCTCTTCAACTGCAAGTGGTTGGTTTTATAGCACAGACTGCGCATGCGCAGGAGGATGCGGTTTAGATCCAGTTCAGCATGGGGGAGGGTGTCTGTTTGTAGGGTGAGTTGCTCGGACGAAGCCGTCTGCTTGAAGAGCAACATTTGGAAACTCCTGCAACAATATGACACTAGTTTACTGCAAAATTATACAGGAAAACAATTGTATTAAATTTGTAAATATGTGTGTTATTATATCTCAACATTAGATACTGTAGGCTAAAAGGATTTAACTAAATGGAAAAAAATCAGAGAACAAAAAAATGAGAACGTAGCCAACGGAAATATAGTCTTTTCATTACTCTCTGCAGATGTTTGTGTTTATACTTGTGGTCATCTCATTCCAGTTACCTTGAGAAAAAACCCCCACTGCACTTGTATAAAGGGTTACATAACAGATTTGCAGCCATTTACTGTTTTGGGCCTCACAAGTAGGTGTTCGTATTCATCCATAGTAGGCAATGAGTTGCGTAGGCTGCCTCCTGCTTTGTTTTCACCCAATTCTTAAAGCTCTTTTTATTATTTCAGAAATGTTTTGACATTTGGATACCTATAATGGGGGTAGGGAATCCATAAAAAGGAAACACGTGTAGGGAAAGGGCTGACGATTAGACTTCCACATCAGGAACCTATAAAAAGACTACACATGCAGATACAGATTGTTGTATCAACACCCAGATATCTAAGGAAAATACAGCATCTTGGCAAGATTGAAACATTTTTATCAAACATTTATTTGTATTGGCAGACACTAGCTATTTTGTAACACTATAAACACCTGTATTACTTGTCGTTGTACTTAGGTTTAGGGATTTAGAAAAACTTTGGAATGCACCATTTGTGCTAGGACATGAATGACACCTCAAATCATGTGGTTTACTGTACTATTACTTTGCTATTACTTTATTTTTAATCATAAAAGTAATTTAAGCATAATATTATTGTTTTGCATTTAATAAGTGCAGTTACTAATAATATTACATGATTATTACTTGGAAATGCACATTTGGCAGTAAAGCCCTGAGCTTGAGTTGAGATGCAGATAAAAAACTAATTTTTATAGGGAAAATTTTGAATATTCTACTCTTATTAAATGTATCATTGTTCTTATCATACTGAACTGAACAACAGCTTCAGTGATTATAAAAGGAGCTCTCTTTACTTGCTTTCTGTGTAATTCAATTGCAATCTGAAGAAAAGTTTTTGTTTTTCATGAGACTTTGTGTCTTTTTCTACTTCAGTACCAAAAAGTGCTTTGGTAACTTTGACAATTTATTTCTTGATGATTTTATATTTTATAATATTGATTTCTTAATGTCTAAATATAAATTCAAAACCTAAACACGTAAAAAAAATATATATATATTGGGGGTGGAAAGCCCTGTGCTCCCAGGGCAATAGCAAGGGTTGTTGATGTGGGTCCCCAGCCTAGAATCGTCACCATCTTCTGCCCCTCTAGCGACGGCCCCGAGTGCTCCTCTGCCGCCATCTACTGGTTATAGTGGTAATTCATGTCTTTTTTATTTTTTAATAAAAGTGTTTGTTTGCTACCAAGTGTTAGTTTTCCTACATCTTGAAACTTTTAGTTTTACAAATGGGGACAGTCTTTGAAAGATGAAAAAATAATCTTTTTGGTCATCACATTGAAAATAATATTTAAACTGGATAATATTTAAAGCTTTGAAGTGCTGAAAAAAGTTGTGTGAAACATTTAAATGTCCTTGAATTTCACTCACAAAATGTACAAACTCTGAAATTAATAATGTAAAAACATTTGACTACATTCTGCCACAATACCATGGTTACAGTTAGCATTACTACAATAAATCCATGGTGAATGTTGGCGATTATTGTGGACTGAAAAGCCTTGTGCATCGAGGTCGATATTGGGCGTAAAGGGGGCGCTTGCAAGCACCCTTCTGAAACCTACATTGACAAATGGGACTTCCAACTGGCACGTTATGCGACAGCCATTGTAAGTCCACATGTGCACATGAAGTGTGCCATTTGGGACAGGGCCTAAACCTGTTCTGAGCTTGCACTGTGCTGTCTATTATTGGTCCGAGTCCTTGCTTCACTGCTCAAACGAGTAGTGCAGATTTGTTCCACTTTCGTTTTGTTTGCCATTAGATGTTTCTCATATGCAACAGAAATGGATGGTCTTATCAGTGCGATCCCTGACAAAATGTATTCGCACCGGAAGGAAAAAAGATTACAAAATGCTTTCATTTAGTTGCAGTCTGGAGCCCTGTTGATAGCCCTTTCTCCTATGCACAGAAATCTGCAACTGTTGAGTGTATGTAGTATCCAATATTCCACACTTCACGCATTTGTAATTGCTTTCGAATGCGTGATCGCTTTTGAATTCACAGGGCATGGCCAGCTCAAATTGTGCATTGTATAAAGGGTAGATGGCAATTTTAGACACAACCTTAGTTTTTCGGTTAATTAAGTGTTTTAAAGTCACCATGAAATTAAAATTGACAATTCTTATTTCTTATGGAATATTGTCGTATTTATTATATAAATTATTTACTGTGCACATATTTAATAATAATGACCCATCATGATTAATTCCCGTAAGTCCCGCCCTACATTTTTTCTTGTTCGAAAAGCCATAACAGGGAAGAAAAGGCTAACTTACATTTCATGCTGACTTACCTAAGGGTGATTGAGTACACACTATATTTAGACTACAAAATGACATAGAAGCACGTGAATGGGGACGCACCTTAACTGGTATGGCAGTTAGTTTTTCTAAAGAAAATGCAAAAGATCAAATCTAATCCAGTTTGAAAGTCCTCTTGAGTTCAGGGTTTCTTAATATTAATGGCCCACTATAATCTTAATCGCAGTGTCTTTATCCATTATTTTTCCCTTCTTAAGGCATTCATCTCGCTAGGCCAAGCCTTTAAGGCTGACTTCTCCACGGCGGGCTGCAGACTCCTATGTTTGGACTGTACGATGAGAAGAATGCGCGCTCCCATTTGCCGTGGATGAACTCTCTCCTGCACGCGCCCCTGAGGTTCTGCTCTGGGAAACCCCGCGGAATGTAGGGGCGGAGCGCGCAGTGACAGAGAGCCGGGCGGGGGTGCGCGGGGGGAGGCGGAGTCACGGCACTTCTGCCAGGGCCGCCATTTTTGCACAGGGAAAAGAGACAGGATAGAAGGGATCCAGTTTCTAACTGTCGGCATAGATATGGACAAAATTATCAGGTTTTAACAGACTCAAACTGTACGTTTGGATTAGAGCACCAAGAGGCGAAATACAAGTGCTAAATAGCGCGATTTGTAAAGCTTTGTTACACATCCGCAGTGGAGAGCGAAGTATTGTTTTGGTTGTGGTATATCAGGCGGCGGGGTCTCACCCGAGTCCCCCGTGTCTTTATTCACAGTTATTACAGTGGACATCAACGGTAAGTACCTGCTGAAATCCTACAGCTGTCTGTTTGTTTATTAGAGAGGGTTGTTTAATGCCAGTGGCTAACATACTTGCTGAAGAGGGTCCATCCTTGTGTAGATGCTGAAACTGAGGCTTTCATGAGCTTGTATTATTAGTTTACCTTAAAATTAGGTGTAATTGCAACGCTGCTGTGCATTTGTCAACCCTCCTTTTGAGGTATAAATCCCACCTGGCTGGTTGTAAAGAGGGCAATCCGAGCAGTGTGTGTGTGCGTGTATGACTTAATTTAGCAGCTAAAGTGGCTAGCTAGCTCACACCCACATTTAATGCTTCACAAAAGGAAAGATCTTGAATTATACCGCTGTTTTATAACGTTAACAACCAGAAAAGCAGCATACAACAGTAGCGGAAACTCGTCGTTTCTCTTACGTTGTTGCAAAGCTTGCGAGCAACACCAGCGGACAGTCACTGGAGAAATGCTAGCAAGTTAGTTAGCCAACCGAGAAAGAAACAGATCAAGACTCCTGTAATCTCTTTACATGCTGGGATGTGCGACAAAAACTGCTTGGAGTATTTCAATTGTGGAGAAGTCGCGGTCACGTCCCACGACATGTTACTCCCGCCACTTATCTTCAAACGTGATGCTCATTTGCACGTTTACGATTGTTTACACGTGTTTTAGATGTGCATTTTAGAGAATGAGAGGTGTGAAATGTTTAAAATGGCACGTTGTGCTCTGACAGAGCCTGCAACAACAGGGCTTTTGTTTACACCTTTCAACTCCAGTTCACTAGGTCCACTCTTACCCCATTCCCAACCCACAAATACACACTTTAAAGCCTATTGATTGACATTATGTATTAAGTATTATGACCATCTACAAGACGTTGATGTGATTTTAAGCTGTTGTTTTTTGGATTTGCGCTAATCGTTGCTCGGAATATGACTTGGTACTACTTAGCATAATATTGTGTTGATTTAGCAAAGAGGGCATGAAGTGAGCGCTTATTTAGTGGTTGTCTGATGTGTTTTGTGTGTTGTGTGATGGTAATGAGTGCTGCAGGCGTGGGGGAGGGGGTTCGGGCTCGGTTCATGTAGTCAGATCTGCTTTAGCTTCTCCTCAAAGTGGACCAGAGCCGCGCTGCTTTACAAGCGAACTGCGCAGTTATGCCATTTATAGTGAATAAACAGTCACTCGACGCGTTTTTAGGTTGAGAAAGATTTGGGTTGATATTTATTGTTGGAAATTTGTTTATATGTCTGTGTAAGGAAATTAAGACGCTCGGGTGTTTCATATCGATGCGCATTAGCATAGCAAGCTAAGCAGTTAGCTTCACCGACTAGCTTTTCGCGAGGATACTGAATTACTCGACCCGACGCGATTAGCTCGGCTTTATAGACTTTAAAACATATTATTTGCTTATTTAAACGCCAAACGAAGTCGTTAAAACGCACTTTCCCGCTCAGATAATCGTGTGTATTGTGAGGTAATTTGAGGTTGGCTAGTTAGAATCGCTAGCTACGCAGAAACGACGCAAACACTTTGTTCCAGCACAAAAACAGCGCATTTGACAAATAGATACTTAAGCATGTGTGAAAAGATGGGGTTCTTGTTATCTTGGCCGTTTTCTGTCAAATATCAGCGAGTCTTCGAGCGCAGTATTTCCTCTCAGGTGCTTAGTGAAAATGGCGGATGAGTTGATGTTGTGGTAATGAAAGCCTCCACACCCCTAGATCAACTCTCACACACTGCAGCGCCAACACACTCACCCACAGGCAAGTGCACAACACACACCAGAAAAATACAGTGCTGTGTCTCACCAGATATGATTATAGCCTGCGTCCATTGCGTTCACTTAGCGTTTAGCACATAAAGTGAACTATATGAGTGTGCTAGATATGCACCCTTGTTGATAAACCATCGTAAATGAACACACGACACTCAAATCTCAGCTCATTCATGAAGCACGGTATAATAAACGATAAGTAATAATTAGTCGTTCCACGAAAGGTCTCTCCCCCTCAAATGGTTGTTTTCATGGGGATAATTTCTCTTTATTCAAAGATAAAATGTGTTTAAGTGTGCTGAACATCAGAGAGATGTTGGCAAGATGTCACACCATGGTTAAAAGAATAAACATGCAGCCTTTTGTAGAAGGAACAATAGGGGATTTATTACTGTGTTTCATAGTAGCTCAAACAGCTAATCTTGTTCCTCTCTTGTTTTTCATCACTACGCTTTATAAGGGCTGGGTGGTATGACAAAATGTATTGTTGCTTTAATAAAAGGCATCAATCAATAGAGATGTTGCTATTTCATGTATATCGTGGTATGTAAATATAGTTACACTGTTTAGGACTGCTTAAAGTTTTTGATTGCTTATAGTGATAAAGAAACACGAATGAATGAAAAAAGGGTCCTAAATTAATGGCTTATTGCGCTTGAACGTTCGAATACACTAGGAGTGTGCTCGAATAGTTGAATACGAATATTCGGCTATTCGATCTGTAATAATTATTTCAAAAATAGTTTTCAAAATTTGCTATATGTTGCTTTGCTGTCTGTAAATGCAGTGAATCCATGATAAATCTTAAGAACGTAAACTAAAACTCACAGTAATAACTAATTGCATTGGGTGGCGTTGTGGAGCGTGTAAACAAGTTGATTGTATTTAATGACAGAACGTCGTGGTCTGCGTCAAGGCGCAGCAAAGTTTGTAATTACTTTAATCAAAATAGTCTTACTTTGTGATTTTTACAAAAAGGTATTACTTTTAAACAAATGAATCAACATGTCATGTGCAAACATAGTCAGGTGAAACAATATTATTCGCGTTAACTGAGTCGGTTATGTCTTCGTTGTGTTGATAAGAGTAAAGACTGTATATAAACTATTGTAACTGGAAAACTTAAAACAGTTTGTCTTTATCTGTCCTATGGTGTGTTCTTTGCATCTTTGTTCTTATTTTTACTCACAATGATAAAAATAACTAGGTATTGTTATTGTGACAATTTCTTATATTGTGAAATAAGATTTTGGTCATACCACCCACCTCAAATGCATTCTTTTGTGACTAGTTTACTTGACTGGAAAGTTCATGTCTATGAAAGGTTTGTATTTTACCAGAAACCTAGATTGCCTCACCTAAAGAATTAACAGGAAACGAGACGTTGCTCAAGCTCACGCACAACCGTCTGCATCTGAAAACTACTCAGCATAACATTTTTGGTTCAATAACCGCACTGAGGAATATGACTTTATTTGAGAGTGCCGTTAAGTTTACTGCAGCATTGAAAAGAGCGCAACCCACACGGCTGTGTCATATTTCTCTCGTGATTACTGCTCCCTCCCTCTGGTCAGCGGGGAGTTTACAGGTCCAGAAGAATGTGGTTATTCATCAGGGCAGTTTGTTGGGCCCTAATGCGTAATGAATAGACGATGATGCTGCAAAAAGGTGATCTTGATCTTGGATAGGAAGCAGGCGAGTGACTGTTCATGCGTGAACTGATTGCACATCATCTATGCTTTCCTGTAGCTCAGTGGTTAGAGCATGGCACTAGCAATGCCAAGGTCATGGGTTCGATCCCAGGGATTGCACATACTCAGATACAAATGTATAGTATAATGCAATGTAAGTCGCTTTGGATAAAAGCGTCTGCCAAATGCATAAATGTAAATGTAAAATCAGGGGGGCTTCAGTTATCCATGGGGTCAAGCCATCACGCCGTATTTGGATGCTGATGTTTGTGTTTTATCGCTCTTAATGTGCCTGGTTTCGTCCCCTCAGCCTGATGCATATGTTGTTGTAGCATTTGGGGGCAGGTGGAATGGCTTACAGGGTCAAGCTGTGAGATAACAGCTGTGACTCGGTTGTTTCTCCTTTGACATTGACAAAGACCTCCCCTCCCGAGCTCTCCTTTCACCTCACATCCACTGGTCATGGCAGATGCATGACTTTGTGGAAAGTTTGCTGGGGTCCACCCACTGTGTGTGGGCACCACTCAAGGCCTCATCCTAAGTAGCATACATTACATTAACAAATATTTTCACCAATAGAAATCACTCACTTGCTGTCTTTGTTAACCACAGAGCTGTTCCCGTAACTTTTGGCACTACGGTAGTGTTTGGAAAGGCTTTCCGTAATAAAAACCAAGGCGTTGCTCCAACAGCTTTTTTGAAATGCCAGTTTCTGCGTGTTTTATGTAGCAGCCAATGATATGTGCGTGTTTTTTCTTTTCTTAGCTGCACTGTGAGACAAACTTTGGCAGCCACGGTCGAGATGGTGATCTGAGACATTTGCCAAACACATGCTTCGGACCCTTTTTCCTCATGACACCATATTAGGCTGAGCTTCAAGATGGCCACGAAGACATGAATGGATTTGTCATTTCTGATTGCTTAAATGCTGATTTACTTCATGAAAACTTTATTTTTTACATCTGTGGCTCCTTTTTTTGCATGGAAAAGCTTGCCTCTGGGCTTGCATGCAGATAACGAGAGGAGCAGACCGTGTACAGTGCAGGTTGTGGCTTTCTGACAGGCGTTTCCTGTAGGTGGAGGTCCAATCGTTGGCATGTAGTGGTGTGACATCACAGTGAGGCTGTGCAGCTGTACGAAGAGGATGGAACATCAGCCTACGCACATCAACACACAGCTCACAACTCCGACAGCAACGCTAGAGAGGAGTGATCCACTCAGAGAACGCAACAGAAGCAAGCTTTGCTGAACAAAACTGGTTTGTTTTTAAAATGATAAATATAGTGCAGATCAACCACACTGGAAGCACAGAGCTCAGAATGAACACTTGACTTGATCTTATGTTTTACATAACCAGTCATTGCACCCTAGGGATGCATGGAAAAGTGAAGGTTATTTGTGACAACTGATAACAAGTGAAGACTTGTAATGCACTGACATAATAAAGCCATTATTTATTGCTTTCACAAAATATCCATCTACCTAAAAGATTGAAATGCGCAATTCGGCTCATCATAAACAACTCTACAACAGCTGCATTTACCATCCTTTCTCATTCTTTGTCAGGTTGTCATGTCACACTCGCATCCTAGCCTCACTGCGCATGGGTGACTCGGGGCTGTGTGTGTGTGAGGCCATGGGCAGTGTCTGTTTGTTCTCTGTGTTGACAGAGGGATGGAGAAGTGAAGTACCCCCCTCAGGAGAGAGATGGAGGTTAGAAAGGGAGAGAGAGGCAGGTGGCTTAGAATCGTAGTCTCAGGTGACGCATCCATGATCGCGTTGCGCGCACTGGGACAAACACATGCCAAAACCTGACAAACATTCTCCTTCCAGAGCACATCCAGGTTGCTTGACTTGTATGAGATCATAAACATGTTTTTATATTTATTGCCCATGTTTTATCGAACTGAGGTGTGGTTAAGCAAGTATCCACTGGGAGGCCTGTTAGTGCCCTAAGGTCACGTGAGGGACATGTAGGGAGGAGCTGTGGGCTCAGGTAACATGTTTTTGTTTGCTGGTTGTAAGCGAGCTCTCTCAACGGGCCCTACCTACATGACAGGTGTCCCATAGAGCAGGCAGACAAGGGTGCAGCACCGCATCCTACTCATTTATAAATGTGTGAATGTTAATGTGCGGTGTTTGTGATGTAATGGTGCAAGCCAGGCATGAAATTGATCATGGAGTGGCGCAGACTGTCCTTTTCGCCCATGGCACTATTGCAATGGACTGATTCGGCCCCTGTACATCCGGACATATACGTACAAACTGATGCTCCAAAAGTGCCATTAACTAAGTGGAAGGAAATTTGTCTTGGGGCCCTGTTTCCACCTGGTATTAAGATGCGTTTTGTTCGATTGGATCACAAGTGGACGATGCTAAATACAGGTGTGAACGGGGTGTAAAACATTTTGAGCTTGTCCACTTTCTACCACTTCTAGAGGTAGTCGAAAATGCATTCGACCGGATTGCTTTCGTAGTGGAAACGCTTATGTGGTCAAATGTGTTTGAACAGCCACTGAAGACCACATGCTCTCAGCCTACTAACCTAATGCATAAACATTATGGGAAACACGCTAGCCAGACGGGTTTTAAACTTTGTCGGCTGAAGAGCCAAGTTTGGTTTGAAGACGAAAAATGTACTAAGCACAATGTTCTCTCACCATTCCTGATTTCTAACATGCGCTCAAAGCGTTCGACCGGGCTTGTGGCTGTCAGAGCAGAAACAAAAGCTGCTGCTCTCTGTATATTTTTCTGTCATCATGGGCACGTTCATATGTAATCGTGCAAGCTTATTTTGTCAATTAGATCGAAAGATCGGAAAAAAACATATATTTACCCGCCGATAGACCCTCCCCTCAAAGAAATCAGGACAGAAGTGATTGAAAGTGGACAAAAGAGATGGATTAAAATACCAGGTGTAAACTGGTATATATCTCCCTCGTCTACTTGTGATCCGATCAAACAAAACCAGGTGGAAAACGGGTCCTTGGTTTGTTTTTCAGTTTTGTGTTATAGATGTGAATGAAACTTTTCATTGTACATCTTTTGGAGGAGAGGTGTGCTATTTAGTTTTCTAAATGGTCAGACTTAGAATTTTTCTTGACAGATAAAAATAAGCTGGAAAGTAATCTCTTGAAAGAGGGACACAAGAATATCATAGAGACTTGGAGTTGGGCTCTTTAGACCCGGGCCAGCGTGCAACCACATAGCAACAACCTAGTGCTGTTGCTAAGCATTACTCACATTTTCTTCCGAAAATGTAAAAATTTAGTTTTCTTTATAAATCTTAATGAACCACTCATTGAATCTATAGATGGGGGATGTGCATCATTGATTTTGTTTGTCATCAGTTATCCTTATCTAATTTAAGAATGTCAAGTGCCTCCTCTCTGGCCATGGTGGAGGTGCACTGTGGTCAGCCACTTGGCAGACTGTAGCACAGGAGCCATTAACCTCATTAACGTTTGTCAGAAAGGCCGAGATAAAATACAGGCCAGAGACACGTCCTTGCTTAGTGGCCCAAGTCAAAAGAGCCCACCCTCGTGTCTATTCTGACCTCTAGACAATGTTGTTCAAGTCTATGGGGTTTTTCCGGCTCTTTTATCATCTGCCAAGTCATTATTTGTCTCTGCAACTCTGATGTTTAACAGTTGGTATTAAGGGTTGGTTCTTAAGTATGGGGATATTTAGTAAAACACCACTAATAACAGATTATTTTCAAATATGAATTTCTCATCTTTTCTTCAACAGCAAGAGCTGGCCGGCGTCCATGATTGTGCTCCGATTGTGGCATATTTGTCTCACAGGAAGAGATGCGAACAGGGTGATACAACCTCGTACCTCATGCATCTTTATCAATGACAGTGAGGAAAAGCTCTCGGCGTGCGTTCGTGCATTTTTGAGGCACGTGGCTGTGTAAAGCCTCAGTGTAGCGTAGGCTGTTATGACTCAGACTGCGTGAATGGTGTGAAGTCACATCACCGGGGCTAGCATTTGGAAGCCTGCTCTATTTCCATCTCTCCCCGCTGAAAATCAGAAAACGCAAACCAGGAAAATGACAGTGGGAGAGAGAGCGGGAGAAATGGGGAGAGAAAGGAAAAAATACTCCTACATGAGGCTGTGGATTTCCCTGCCTGCTGTAGCGAGCTGCCGGAAGGAGGAGCTTCCCATATGACATTGTGTCCATACAGAGAGAGGAGGAAAAACAGTTGGATTCAGCTGGCTGCTTCTGTGCCAGAATTGGTCCCTCATCATCATTCCTTAGATGGATAGCTTGGGAGCCAGTGGAAATCTCAAAATCACTTAAAGAACAGGACAGAAAAGAATTAATATTAGATGTTTTCAGATAGGCTGTTTTATATTTTGTTTCGAAAGCTGTTCATCTTTTTATAGGCTCTTTAAATGGCTTCTCTTTCCTCGTGACCATTTAATTGGTCTTGTATTCTGCAGCCATCTCCCCCTTTTCTCTCCCCATCCACCCCTCCCTTCCCTTCTGAGTGTCAAGGGTTTATTTGGGAAGTGCAGCTAGGGGAGGGAAAGAAATCCGGGCAGGGCAAGCATCTCTCTCTCTCTCTCTCTCTCTCTCTCTCTCTCTCTCTCTCTCT
>RJVU01022182.1:3761973-3782794 GCA_003731715.1 Anabarilius grahami
TGGCTGCGTTCCTCTTGAGTGGCAGACAGTTTTACTAAAGGAAATGGGCGTGTCTGAGGCAGTCTGAATGCTCTGATTTAGCCAGGAATGTTCTACTGTACTAGAGTTTTCCACACCTCCCTCCGTTTTGCATTTTTAAAGAGGGGGGTGTCTGCTGAATGTGTGTGCGAGTGTTTGAGAGTAAAGAAAGGGTACGTCTGGGCATTCGGAGGAGATATGTTATGGTTATCTGTGTGTGTGTGTATACAGAGAGGCAGTGCGCACGCGTGCATTCCTAAGCAGTGACGGCAGGATTGCCCTACTGAGGCCAAGAAGAACAGACTCTGTGTGAGAAAGCTGGAAAGAGACCCACTGTATGCTTTCTAAGGGAAATGGGTTTATTACACTATACAATGTTGTTTCTCTTTCACCCTCTTCCTGTGTTTGTCACTTCTTCGTGAAGGGGACATGGTAACTTAAACTCTGGGCCAAAATGTAGCAAGCTGACGCTGCCTACCGAGGGAGCATTTTAAGGCATCTGTAGTTGGTGTATTTTACAGGAATTGTTTTTTTGCAACAGGGTTTCCAATCTGCCATTCCAAGCCCTAAAATTCAGCTTGGACTTGCTATAATAACAAAGTCTTTTTCTTTCTTTTTTTTTTTGGTCAGTTTTCCAAACAAATAAAGTTGATATACCATTTATTACAATCAAAATAATCTTTTGTGGGTATGTACTTACAACATACTGTCATATCAACAGCTAATCAATAAATAAACTGTTTTTGTTTTGCTAACCTTACCATGAATATTGTCATTGTAATTTTACTGTTGACTGACTATTATTAGTCTATTTCTTATTTTACAGCATACTAGTATTAATATAGTAATGTTCCTTTTATTGATTTGTTTTGTTCAATAAAAAATATTGTAATAATAAAACATTCATTATTATTATTATTATTATTATTATTAATGGGTTCCATTAAAAACAACAGGGTGAATGTAACCTAAGACAGTTTTTTTTTTCTCCCCTGTTAAACTGTTAAAACAAAGTCTTTTAGGGTAAGTTTCTCCCTGTATCCTCATGCTGAAATCAACTGTAAATCCACATTTTATATATATATAAATTTATATATATTAGGGATGCTCCGATACGGATACCAAGCTCATGTACTCGTACTCGTAAAAATACCCCGATACCAAAGACCGATACCTCACGTGACGTAACTGACAGAATTTTCCGTGCACAGAGACACCGACGGCAGCAGCAGAAACAATGTCAGCCTCAGAGGTGTGGAAATACTTAAATTAATGATGACAACACAACACACACATTGCAAACTGCATGCTTTCAATCACAATTCGTTATCGATTAGTGAAGGTGGGATAGGCGGAATCGCGCTGAATGACACAGACGAGAAGCGCTCTCTCTCTCCCGCACGCTCTCTTCTTGCGCGCGATCGGTTCTCCTTGCGCTGAATGGTCAAATGCACACATGGTTGTCAAAATGTCCATCGTGTGGAGTATCTCACGTAAATACAGTCAGTTATGGCTTAAGTGTACGTAAACATTTGGGTGAAAACAGGATATATGTCAGTCTCCATGGATTCGGTCTTAAAGGGACCGTAGCCTATATTTGTCATTAATGTTAATAAAACAACAAAAGATGTTAAATAAATGTAGACATGGTAAATAAACCTACTGTATCTGAAAAACAAGTTTATTTAATTTGTATCTCCATAGTATTTGTTGTTTGTAATTTGTTAATTTCTTTCTATATAACAACGATTATATATATTGTTAATAATGCCCTTTGAAGGTTATTGGACACTGTGAAATTTTTGTTCAAGTTTGTGACAAGCCCATACAAATTTACTTTTTTTATTAGAGTAATAATAAAGAAGCTGTCCTACATTCATTAGTCTCACTGTGTTGTGCTTGGAAAACTGCAACGTCACCAAAATAAAAAAAAGAGAGAAATTAATAAATTTATATAGACATCGGTATCGGTGAGTACTAGAAAAAGTATCGGTACTCTTACTCGGTCCTTAAAAAATGGTAAAAAAAAGGCATATATTTCATATAATACAATCTAATTATGCTAAAATGTTATATGTGAGTGCTCTGTTTTGCTGGCATTAAAACTTTATTGGAATCAATATATAGTGGCGTCTCTTAGTCTCTATTTGTGAGAGCTATTTGTGTGCCATAATGCTGCCTATGTAGAGCATTCCAAATCAGTCACTTATTAGGTTCCACTTCAGTCAGGATACTGCCTTCAAAGACAGATGCCTATGTAAACAAAAGACAGCAAGGCAGCTCACTAGGTTTGGAGCAGAGCTATTATTTACTGTGTGTTTTCAAGAGCGGTGAAACTTCATTCATTTTTCACAGCAGTCGAAACATCCGCAATATATTAGACCCACTGCGCTTGTGAAAGCGACCTGACGTGGCCGAAAATGGGAGAATTGTAGTTGCCTACAGAGTAAATCACACGCTAACCGGCGCACATTGTCAGATTCCTATTAATTAACCCCGAAGCCGACAGCTGTCATCTCTGCGAGTCTCTGGACTGCTTTATAGCCTCTCTCTAGTCTTTATGCTCTACATAAGGGCACACGTGTGTCTCACACACGTCACATATGGTTTGAAAGTCTGTTCTCCAACATGCCACACATACAGATGAAAGTCATTCTAATATATTTCCAAACAGTGAGCAGAAGATGTGCCACCTTCATAGGGGAGTGTTTGTATGTATGTTTGTATCTAAAGCGGGCATGTTTAGGCTGGTCAAGGTGTGTGTTGTGTGCAGGCATGCAAGTTCATGTTTTGTTTATTTGCAGTGATCTGGATCTCAGTCCTAGTATGCAAAGTTCAAAATTAACACTTATCTAACAAGTGCCAAATGTGGGTAAAAATTGGTTTTATTAGTAGTTTTAGTTGTTTTGGATTGCAAATATAAGAATGGTAGCATGTGTTTTTTTAAAAAAAAATTTTTTTTATGATACAAATTGCATCATGTTATGTTGATAAATGATCTAGTAAAAAGAAAAGTGCAACCACAGCCATTGTTGCCAAGTCCGCGGTTTTCCCGAGGAATTGGGCTACTTTTAAGTTGTTGCCGCAGGTAAAAAAAAATTTCTGTGGGTTGCTTTCCACCCCCGTATGTACGATTTTGGCGCCCAACACCCCCAAAACACCCCCTAAATGTACAAATTCAGTGGAGAATTCGGCTACCTGATGGAGAAAATTTGTATTGGGCTATTGTTGGGCTAATTTTGACTTGACTGACCATTGGGCTACTTTTGTTGCACAGACCTGGCATCCCTGACCACAGNNTTTTTTTTTTTTTTTTTTGCTGCCCTGCAGGGTTTGTCTCAGTAAATAAAACATGTATATGTAAAATGTTTAAAAATATTAATATATTAAAGGGTTAGTTAACCCAAAAATGAAAATTCTCTCATTAATTACTCACCCTCATGTTGTTCCTCCTTTCATCTTCGGAACACACATTCAGATCTTTTTGATGAAATCCGAGAGCTTTCTGAATCCCCACAGACAACGTAATAACTTCCAAGGCCCAGAAAGGTAGTAAAGACATAATTAAAATAGTTCATGTGACTACAGTTGTTCAACCTTAATGTTATGAAGCGACGAGAATACTTTTTGTACCCCCCCAAAAAACGACTTTATTCAACAATTTATTTTCTGTGTCAGTCTCCGATGCTGACAATACTTGCCAAGGTGGGCATTTTTACATAATTTTGTGTAAAACTTTCAATTCAAGAAGACATGAAAGAGCACTCAATTCAGTATTCACATGCTGTCAGATGCGGCTTTCTGAGCGCGTGCTTCGCATGTGCAGTTCTCACACAGTATGTGCGGACACTTCTAACACAGTGTGCAATTAAATTGGCAAAGCATAAAAATGCATGCAAATGATAAACTTTTATGACGACACAGCACTGGTCCGATCGGGACAGTAACAGTTCTGTCGATGAGCCCTGCATGTGCTCTCTTTCTCTCATGGTGAGTGCACATATGTGAGAGAAAGCAATAGAGGGCGCTCTCAGCTAAGCGACAGCGTGTAAAGCTCAGCAGGCAATGAAATTATATGTGCTAAATAGGGCTGTGTATCACCAACAATGTCACGATACGATACGCATCACGATACTAAAGCCACGATACGATACGTATCACGATATGGTTCAATTTGGAATTAAAATTTCTTTTGAGCAGAGTTTTAGTAACAGTAATATGCGTTTATTGAATAACCAGTGTTATAATAGTCGTGATAACTGAAAAAACTATTTTGTTTTTGTCATTAAAAAAACAATNCTGCTGTATCGATACGCGCATCGTCAGGAGTTCATGACGATGTATCGTTGTATCGATATTCTGAGCACAGCCCTAGTGCTAAACTTATTTTTTGTATCTAACTCAATTACAGGTGACTGTAATCGTACAATTTACTAGCCATTGGCTAATTAAATTTTAGTCGCCTCTTGAAATTTGGTCGTATATGCGACTAATTTACTAGCATTGTAGAGGGTTGTATTCGGCCGATCAACGTATACTTGCATCACTGTCAGTTTCTATTGCTGGGTTAGACCCTACTAGGAGCTAATTTAGTCCCCCCCAAAAGGCATTCCTATAACTAAAATGGTTCGCAGTTCCTGCGGCATAAACAATCCAAAAAGCGGGTACTTCCACCAGTAGAAACGATGAGAACGTTTCTATGGTGCGAAAGCCCCTAATGTCCCTAAATTATTGGGACTATAATTGGATTTTACAAAATTATCTTTAAAAAAAAAACAGTATCCTGAAAAAGGGACATTTCTTTTCTCATATATATTTGTGTGCCGGTGTTCTGACGATTTATGCTACCCACTCTCAGATTGTGCTACCTTCCTTTAAAACAGTATAGGTAGCACATTCACCAATGAAAAATGTATAATATTCATGTGGTGTGATGTGGTTTGATACTTTAATAACGTCCATACCAACCCCAAACCCTAAACCTACACTTAAAATGTAAAATGCAAACATAGTCAGCGTCAGCACCGCCCCACTGTGGTGCCAATCCAACATTTTTGCTCATGTGAAGGATGTTGTTTTACGTCAATATTGGAACACGAATGAAGTACAGAGCCTAGTTTACATAATGAAAGTTTAGCATCCAAATACATTGTGAATATGGGAACATTTGCTTTATTCGCTTTATTTACCAGTAGGCTATACATTATTTCTGAATATAATTATAAAATGCTACATATGTTTTTTCTCTCAAAAACTCAATTTTATGAGTGCAGCAAGTGTTTTCAAAATATCTTGAAAAACCACTTTAAAAGTTACTACTTTATAAACCCTTTAACCAATAGTATTAATCGGTCAAAATTCGGTTAATGGTTAACCAGTTAATTATGAGCATCCCTATTAGAAATATACATTAATAAATAAAATATGAATTACTGGCAGTTATTTATCACTGAAATTGATTCCTTAGTTTTAGACCCTGTTGGCACAATACTAGTTTACTAGTCTTCCTCCATCCTCTTTTGTTAGTAGCCAAACAGTCTCGCCAAAATCCAGGTTTCATCTGTAGACTGTATGTCCCAGCATCTGGCCCCTCCTCTAATCCCACTTATCACCACAACACACACTTTAATTCCTTTGTCACCACCCTGTTTGTTGTTCCAGGAGAAGTATGTCAGTGTGACATATTTAGCCCCTCTGACCAGGATTAAAACGTTACTTGCAAGGGAAGCATCTGATTGGCTGTTGGTGCTATCTTTAGCTGTCCATCAATGCCACTTCTCTCCTCTATCCACAGAGCTGCATCTCTTCGTGTCGCTCTGCCCGACAAATATATCGCTTAATCATTAATCTTTTCCTCCATTTTTTTGCCTCCACCATGTACACATTAAATCCTCTCACGAGCAGTGCCGCAACAACACGTCTTTGTGCACGCTCAGGATGTGAGCATCGAATGGACGTTTATGGATGAGCGGAAATGTAAAAGCTGCCTCCATGTTGTATTCTCTATCTCTCTCTCTCTCTCCTTCACTTTCATGTTGGCTCTGACCAAGCATGCAACTGCGCCCCCTTGTGTCACTATGTAGTCACTGCACCCTGTTTGTTCTGCAAAGGTCGAGCTCTGTTATTGGACACGCTTTTGCCACACAATCTTCACTTCCCCTCCCTTGTTATACAAAAGACGTGTTCAAACACTGATTTTTTTTTTCTCTATCTTCTTTTAGAAGCCAAGTAGCTTTACCCAAACCAAAGTGTTGAAGGACAAACCATCAAGTTAAAGCCCTGTCTTTTGATGTTTTTCCATTAGAAATGAACACATGCTAACCAGTGCTCTTGATGCCGGGAAGAATAATATTACACGTCAGGGCCAACAATAGCCTCATGTTTGTGCTATGAATCATAGCTACTCTTTGAAAATTGTCACTTCCTGTTTACAATACTAGCTGAAATGACCCAGGGTTTCGTAATATGTACACTATCTGTGTGTAGTTTCCATAAATGTGCTTCAGTCACGCTTTTATTGCCCTGTTTTGTCTGGTGTATTGGTGATTGTCAAACTCTTAACTGTGTTTTTCTCTCCATCTCTTTGCAGGCCTTGTGGATGCACTTAGATGTGTGCAATGAGTGCTGTGGCTGACATGCCTCAGTGTTTTGGATTGCTGTGCTCTGGACTCAGTAGGACAAGAGACTCCCAGCACAGAACGTCATGAGCATAGTCATCCCAGTAGGGGTGGACACGGCCAACACCTCATACCTGGACATGGCTGCAGGCTCAGAGTGAGTTTTTTTTTCTCTCTCTCTCTCTCTCTCTCTCGCTCTCGGTGTCCTTTCATATTGACTCATCACTACCTTTTGTTTCGTTTTGTTCATTTTCTGGTTGCATCAGCAGAGGGAAGCGCATCTGTAGTCTGATTTTTCCACCACCGCTTCCGTTCTCTCATCTGTCTGTAACTTTCTCATCAGAAACATGCTCTGCTTCTATTGGAAAAATTTTTTTTGTTTTTCAGTGGAACATAAGTTATGTAAGAGTTTGTCTTTTCCAAACAATGGAAGCTTATATGGAGGCTGAAGCTGTCAAGGTCCAAAAATGAGAATAAACCCATAAAACCCATAAACACCATAAAAGTAATCTGTATGACTTCTGAAAGCCTACAATAGCTTCATGTGAGGGGTAGAACATTTAAAGAGTTATAAAATGAAATGAAAAATTCGTCCATGACTACTTCAGTCATTATTTTTTTTTATAGAAACTCCATCCCTGCACACTCGTGTTCATCTGCCTCCACTTTTGAGGGCAACGCCCACATCTCAACATCCAATCAACAACCGATAAATAGAACCAAGTACCTGATTTGTTTTCTTCTGCGTTAATAAAAAAATATATATTTAAGGAACTTTTTAAAATGACAAAAGGTTGAGGCAATGCCACCGTTTTCATTTTAGGTTCCTTTAAAAAAAATGTTGAATTGCATTCAGAATGGGTTTTGGTTTGCCGTTTGGTATTTGTAAGATCAATAATCACGTCCTTCATTATTTTATTTCTATATTATTGCATTGAACCTGGTTAGGACAAAATTGTGAAAATACTAATTTTCCAAATACTTGTTTGCTAGTGTCATTGGATATTGAAGTTTAAGAAGAGACAATATTGTACTGTCCCTTTTAAAAAAGAAAATGTTGAATTGCATTCAGAATGGGATTTGGTTTGCGGTTTGGTATTTGTAGGATCAATAATCACTTCCTTTATTTTATTTCTATATTACTATTCATCAGATTTCTCTTATACATTCTGTGAGTTTCAGTGCAGGAAACACTGCTGTTAAACGTCTGATAGATTTTACATCACGTGCCGTTCAGCAGACCCCTCCCCTCTGCAGCATGCGCTTGAATGAATGCAGTGTGTTTCTCTTTAAATGCGGAGCTCCGTCCCGTTGCCTCGTCACTTTGTGTTGCCATGGCGCTCTTTCCTGCACTGCGCAGGGCCTGTTGTCATGGCGACCGTCTGAGTGACAGCTGGGCCCTGGAGCTTTAGCCTGCTTAAGAGGTCGTGTTGCCGTGTAGCTTTACGTCCGTCTGGGTTTTAGTCTTTCGGGCATCCATACGGCTGTCTGCATACGCAGATTTATTCCACAAGGCTCTAACAAGGATCTCCACCTGCCACTAAACGAGAAACAGCGCATAATGAAAAAAAAAATGTTGCATTGTTTATCTCTGGGTGGTCTTACATGGTGGTCTATGCATCACCGGATCTTATCCGAGTGTCGCACGTCTTCTACATGGCTTTTTTCTTGTTCCTGACATTACTCCTCAGTCAGGGTCAGCCCACCCCGGGCCTGCGGCAGAGGTTGTCATGGTAACCAGGCATTGTGCATCACTGTGATGTCAACAGATAGTCCGTTAAAATGCCATTGGACCTGAAACAGCTGCTGTAATCCCTCTAAACCTCGTCCAGCTCTAGATGGACGCTGTCTGGTGTGATTTACATTAAACATGACACACATGTAACTTGTGTGTTTGCATGTCTAGGTATGTAATAGGAGGAAATGTGAGCCCTTAAAAGTGAGCTGTCACTCTTTCTATGCCCTATCTCAGGGTTCCTACGCAGTTTAGACACGATTGGAATTTGATTTGAGTAATTTCCAGGTCTAGATGGAAAATTTCCAGCTCCAAGTATGGAAAAATGTTTGTGTTTCAAGACTGTAGCCCCTGTTCAGTTTTCTAAAATATAAAATTAGGAATTACTAAAAATAAATTTGCCTTACAAGCAGAGTGTTTTCATGGGAAAGATTTAGTGATTTGTCCAAAATGAATGAATACATTGAAGGTGCTTGTTTTTATAACGCAAAACTGTTTGTCTTTACCATAAGCGAGTCTCTTTTGAACCTTACTAAAAGAATGTGCATGTACCACTCAAACCAGAAACAGATAAAGGAGCAAACAATCATCTAAATCAGACTGCTTTGCGCTTTGGTTATCGTGCAACATCAAACCACATTTAAAGAATCCAGCTGATGTGGCAGAGGTGAATATATGCAGATAATAAAGCATTTTAGGTTCTTCTCATCATGTAAACGCATGTTATCACTTTGCAAAAACCAATGAAATATGAAAGTAAAAATATTTAGAGATGACTATTATATAAATATAGTGCTGTATCAACCATTTATGTAAAATATGGTCTGAAAAATCAACAGATAGGTTTGGAAATTTGAGTCTGGAAAAAAATTGAATTTTGAAATGAAAAATGTGTAGGAACCCTGCAATCTGTCGCCCTACTCTCTCTCAACAGGTGTGTATGTGTGTGCATTGTGTCTATTCCATATTAAGCTGTCTCTGGAGCGGTCGGCTATGATTAGCACATGCATACCAGTTACGTCTAATTGGATCTTCAATTACACTCCATGCAAACTCTGTCCTCTGTCTTTTCCATGTTTTTTTCAACTCTTTTTTGCTCTTTGATCAATTTTGTACCAATTTTGACCAATTTGACACAAAAATACAATAACAGTGAGCTGCGAAGATAGATATTTCCAGATTAAATAAAAAAAATGTGATGATTTGAGCGCTGTTGAGCGGATTTGTAAACACCTCTGATTGGGCATTGTGTTCACGCGCTCATCAGATATGTCTGTGATTGGCTTTAATGATCAACGCTTCAAAAACGTTGTAAATAGTCATCAATGACGCTCTTCACCGAGCGCTTGCACAGATACACACAGGAGCGCTCCCTCTTTGAAAACGCTTTCAAATTCAAACACTTCCTTGTGCTTTCAAACCCTCCCATGCGTTGATCATTGTAGCCAATCACAGACATATCTGATGAGTGCGTGAACATGATGGCCAATCAGAGGTTTACAAATCTGCTCAACAGTGCTCAAAGCATCACATTTTTTAAATTTCAGTACCGAAGTCGTCACTTTTGACAACTCTAATTTACATTTATGAAATTGGTGGACACTTTTATCCAATGTTCAAGATACTCATATTTTATCAGTTCTTGCTTGACACTGAATCCATTTTAGAGTTTTTATCTAAAGCTAATTTTTAAAACATTTTAAATTGCTCTTTTATAGTAATGCAACTTGTTACTCATCATGAAAATAGTCAGGAAAGATGGCATGGCATTAAAACACCAACCATTATTGCATTGCACCTGGTTCAGACAAAATTGTGAAAATACTAATTTTCCAAATACTTTGTTAGTGGTCATTGGATATTGAAGTTCAAGATGAGAAAATATTTTAATGTCTAAAACATTGCACCCGGGTGTCAATTCTTTTATGGGCTCAAAATAATGTTGCACTTTAATGCTGCATTTATGGGTAATTAGTTTTAGTAATTTTTCTTTTCTTTTTTTTCTTCCAATCTGTCAAACCTCTCTGTCATTGCACCTACTCAAACACCTTCTCTCTGTCTCCTTTTGACTCGCTGCCTGTTTAAAGTCCTCCTCCTAAGCCTGCTTGGAGAGGCGGCTGTTTTTTAGTAAAGACACTAGAGAGTTTATTGTCACCGATGTGAAGGAAATCCCCCGGTCTGTCACCTGCCCCTCGTTGATAATCTTATCGCTAAAACCACACCGTAATGTAAAGGCATCAATAAAAACCTGCTAATCATTTATCGCCTGCCTGGAAGGGCAGTTTTTTTCGTAAGCACTCTTATTCTCATTTGACTCATGCAGACACACACACACACACACACTCTTTCTCTAAAGGGCCCGCCCCTCAGCAGTTCACACACTTTCACTTTGACAGTTAGCTGTAAGCGCCAACTGAATCAGGAAGTGCAAGCGTGAGGTAGGGACAAGACGGCACGAGGTGAATGGGACGAGAAGGCCAGCAGGTATAGCTTCTCTCTGCTTGCAGTGAGACATGATTGGGAGGAAAGTGAGAATACAACAAAAACAGGAAAGAGAAACGAATACGGACTGGTTGCTGTCGCGCTTTTTCCTTTTACTCCACAGACGCTTTGATTTATGGTAAGTTTTGGCACCGTTTTTTGGGGGGGATCTTCCCGTTTTATTAGGAACTATGGTACCTTTGAAGTACGTATGTGCTTGTTTTTGTGTCGTGTCTCATTGAAAGAAGCACATGCTTGCTTCATGAACAGAAGTGTAGTGATATGCAAATTACCCCGTAACCGTTGTTTATGTGAGTGCTCTGGTGTCAGGTTAAACGTGTAATCTGTTTCTATACTGGTATTAAAGTGGCTATGTGACCTTGAAAGGTTTTTTGTGAGGTTATGTTTATATACGTGTTTGTAAATCTGTCTGTAAGGGTCCTTCTTTCTGTACGTGTCCTTTTTTGCACATTCTGCCAATAAAACTTGGCATTAAAGGCCCCTTTGCTGCCAATTTCATACACCAAACACTCCTGCCATTTCTGGTTTTACTCTAAATCTTCTTCCATTCATTTCATTCGCTTTCTAAAAACATGTGGAAGCGAGGGCCCTTTCATTGGGCATGTTTATGTGGAACAGATAGGGTTTGGGTTTGTGACAGATTTAATTGTGAGATTACAGAGACGTGTGATCCTGTTATTTCACTTTCTACAAGCTGCGTCCCGCCAGTTGAGAGCATGACAGGACACACACACGTGTGTACAGATAGCAGGTCACTACTGAGGTCTATCATGTTCTTTGTCCTGCTAAAATATGCATTCACTGGTGAAAAAAAAAAACTGATACGTTGGTGAATGAACTTCTCCTTGCTAACCAGCAAGCTTTGTTAATCTTTGTTCGTCCTTTCCCTTTTGTTTCGCTGCCGTCAAACCAGTTTTTGTGTGTATGCTTTAAAAACACACGCCTTGTCAGACTTGTTCCTCATTCCGGCCTCTCTCTTTTTTTCCCCCTGTGTGTGTATATGGAGTAGACCAGAATCTGTGGAGGCGAGCTCTGTGGTAGTTGAGAAGTCCAGCTACCCTCACCAGATTTACAGCAGTGGCTCCCACCACTCCCACGGCTACATCGGTCTGCCTTACGCCGTAAGTATCATCTCCCAGCAAACACGCCACACACCTTGCTGCACTTACACACCCTTAGAGCCTTGACCTGCTTATCTACTTTCTGTGTTATCTGATCATGCTTTTGCTTAACGACTTTCTAATGGTTCCGCCTCCTGCGCTCTTCGACAGGACCATAATTATGGGGCGCGACCCCCACCCACCCCGCCGGCGTCCCCGCCTCCCTCGGTGCTGATCCGACCGGGCGAGGGTTTGTTTGTGTCCGGGGGCCGGCCAGGTGAGAACTTGTTCGTGCCCGGCGGGCAGGACGAGGCGTCGCGTGGCACCACGCTCAGCACCTCAGAAGACGGCAGCTACGGTGCTGACATCACACGCTGCATCTGCGGCTTCACCCATGACGATGGCTACATGATCTGCTGTGACAAGTGCAGGTAAGACATGTTCAAACTATGTCTACATGTGTAATTATGATGTTCATGGCAGTGTTTCAAAACCTTGTGAGTTGCATATCTAGCTTGAAGTGTCTAAAAGTCATGTACAGTACAACTGTTGGGTCCTAAACAGTCAGAAATTAAGAGTGCAAAGATACCACAGTGACAAAAATATCCCAGATATTTTAAATGTTGGATAGATGTAATTTATATCATTTTAAATATAAATTTATGTATGTAGTTTTGTTTTTCTGTTATGTATTTAATTCATATGTACTTTTAGACAAGACCTGTTATAAAAATCATGTACAGTACAATTGTAGGGTCTAGTAAGGTAGAAATTGAGATATGCTATAGAGTGACAAAATTGTCCCAGAAATTTTAAATGTAAGGTAGTTGTAAATTATAATATTGTAAATAAAATAAGTGTTTATAATAAAGGTTTTCAATGTAATATTTATAAAAAAAAAAAAAGAGAAGGTAAAACGAGGCACATATTACTATTGCTGATCTCTCACTCAGCACATGTGTCATTTGAATTAAAACTAAATCGTATATGTTAGCAAAAACTGTTACGTGATGTTTAACGAGTGGTTCCCTATATTATTAAAGGACGTTTACAGGACAATAAGTTTACTGTGCGCAAACATCCGAAGTGCATGCCCAGAAAGCCACGTCTAGACAACGCTTAAATACTGCATTGAATTCTTTCACGTCATCTTGCACTTGAACTAACGAATTCACACAAAATTATGTAAAAACACCCATCTTTGCAAGTATCCTAGTAAACATAGTTTTTATTGTCTTAATGAATGTAAACAAAACGCATGTGTAACAGTATGTTAGTTCCGTGCTTTCGGTCTTAAAGGGACAGCAGCTTAATAAACCTGCTGCTGTGTTTTTAATGTTAAGGACAAAGAAATCACTCACTGCTTTTGGCTGAATGACTTTTGTAACTTTAATAAAGATTCATCTATATTTAATTTATATAGTGAAGATTATATGCAGTTATTTTACATTTGATTACTTTATTCAAATTCTGTACCTGGAAACTACTTTTAGGCCACGTACACACTGCAGCTAAATTCGGTTGTCAGTTCACCTTTTAGTGCTTAATTGACCCTTCGCAAAGACCCGCCCCCCTTAGTTACTGTTGCTTTGTCCGACAAGCCATGGCGCTGTCACGCCACACAGAGTGAAAAATACATTGCTGAGCAAAGAGGACACTGACAACACGACAGACAAGACAGAGCAGGTTACTTATGATATTAAACAAAGTCCCAGCTTTCAAATTGTGCTTTTTAAAAAAAAATTTGTAAAGAAATTCGAACAATAAAAACCATTTTGTGGCTCTTTAATGTGTTGTGACAGATTGTTGTAGCGCCTCAGCTCAAGGGCTCGTGAACTGATCATCTCTTCCTACTAGTTAATTTATAGCATCAAATAAACATGAATGAACATGAGAAGTAATGTTGTTTCAAAAGCGGAAAGACGTCAGTACACACCATTTTTCAAGTCCACCGAGGTTAAAGGATTAGTTCACTTTTAAATACACTTTTCCTGATAAATTTACTCACCCCCATGTCATCCAAGATGTTCATGTCTTTCTTTCTTCAGTCGAAAAGAAATTAAGGTTTTTGAGGAAAACATTCCAGGATTTTTCTCCTTATAGTGGACTTCAGTGGGCACCAAACAGTTGAAGGCCATAATTAGTTTCACTGCAGCTTCAATTTGTTCTACACGATCCCAGATGAGAAATAAGGGTCTTATCTAGGGAATCGATCGGTCATTTTCGGAAAAAATACAACCGTTTATGCTTTATAAACAAAATATCGCCTTGAACGTACTTTCCGCTTCCGCATTCTTCATAACGCTTACGCTGAATGTCCTACGCCTTCACTATTCTACTTACGGAAAAAAACTAAACTGGCGCCATGTTCGTTCTGTAAGTAGAATCTTTAATCTTCTAACTCCTGACTGCTTTGTCGGACAAAATGAGGGGTTCGGCGTTATGATTGGTTAGATCGCTTGTCAATCAAATTCCCAGCAAAGGGTCAATTGCGTTCTGTATACATACAGTTCAGTAAAATACTGGAGTGACAACCGCATTCTACAACCGAATTAACTCCCGAAAAATACAGGTAGTGACAACCGCATTTACAGAAATTCTATGCAGTGTGTACGGAACCGAACTGAACAACTAGTTGACGTTTATAACATGCATCGGAGATGTGTCTCTCTTCTGTTTGCGTGGTGAATCACAGGGAAAGCACGAGCCTTGACTCATTCGTGTTGCCAGATCTTGCTCGAAAAATCTGCGAACAAGAACAAGCCCATAATAAACCGAAATAAATCCAAATGCTTTATGCTGAACTTTAATAACTCCGTAAAACTTGTTCGCTTTAAGAGACGAGCTTAAACAACAAGCCCAAAAACGCTTATAATGAGTGATCATGGCAACACAGAAAGAGCACGCTCTGTGTGAAACAGGCTGTACAAGCATAAACAAAACATGACGCCTCCATCAACTATGTTTTGTTAAATTGCTGAAGATAACAAGTATTTTGTCACTATAATACTACTTTGGTCACAATAACGGATACCAAACACAAGAGACGGCAAAACATTGTTATGGTTTCCAAGCTGTCAATCATCGCATTTTCATTGTGTTCCGTACACACGTGTAATGATAATTTAGGGGATTCACTCCCGCATTTAAATGTGGTTGTCACTCCTGAAACTTACAGTGTGTACGTGGCCTTAGACCTACCTGAAAACCTAAAGCACGGTTTATTTCATTTCTATCTGTGTTCTATTGTATTTATTTGTGCTATTTGTAATTGGATTATTTGTTCTTATTTTATTACTGACTGTTTGCTTGTCTTTAATAATGTTAAGATTTACATTAATTAGGATAGTAGTTTTTGCTGTAATATTAAAATTGTAATGGAGAGTTGTGATATTTCACTGGTACCTAAACATTTGAACCACTGACCCAACCCAGACCAGTAGAAAAAAATTATTTGCATTGAGCCCTGCTGAAGCAGCTCTATATATGCGCTGTGCTGTTAAATGAAAGATAAATTAAATAAAATAAATTAACAAATATGATTCATATTCTTTTTGTTTCTCTTCCTAAAATATTTAAAAATTACAAATGAAATGAAAATACAGGTATCAGTATCTGCCAGTAAAAGTGGCATCGGTGCATTCCAAGTAGAAAGCTATATAATCAAACATAGTGAACAGTCCTTATTTTAAATGCATTTCAGCAAAAGCATTCGTGTTGTGATTTTTGTACGTTATTTTCTTGTTTTTTATCTTGATGTTGATTTTGAGTAATATCCATAATTGTTATTTCATTTTGTGCAAAGTCCCCTTACAAGGAAAGTTTGTTCACTCGGCGTCGGCGGCCATATTTGCAACGCTTCTGGGCAGCTATTTCAGGCATCCTATCAAGTCCTATCTACTTGAACAGGGGAATCTTGAAGGCTAAAAAATTGCATGCTGAACACACAATTAAATAACATATTTCAAATTGGCAACAAAATCTCTCATAAATATTTCTTATCCTCAAATAGCATTAAAAATGCTTAATTTTCAGGCTAGACCAGCCAATGCGTATGTGCGCATTGACTGTTTCTATAACAACCGGAGCTTCTAACGGCAGCTGCAGTGACTTTCTCCCATTCATAAGTAAGATGATTGCACAGTCTTTCTTTATAGAAAGTCTTTGTTTTGTCAAGTATTTAACATAATTGGAAAGTAAGCTGTGTTTTATACAAGGTTTGAAAAAAGGCCAAAAAGGCTCTTGTAAATCTATTTTGGTTTTGTTGCTTGATTCTTTTGAAATGCTAAGATCGTCTTATGCAGCGTTGCCTGTTTTCCGCTCTCTAAACAGTGACATTAATGTTTGCTGAGATTATAAGATCACATTCTTTGTTTGAGATTAGTGCTGTCAACAGGACATGTAACAGTGCTGGTAATTCTGAGTGTAGATGAAAACTATTGTTGATACAAGTTTAGACAGTTGATTGAATGTTTAGATAGTAAGATCTGTCAGTCACTTTGTTCACAGTCAGATAATACCAAAAGAGAGACGCTTCTCACCCGTATCTCTCTTTGGCTTTGTGTATTAGTGTGTGGCAGCACATAGACTGCATGGGGATCGACCGGCAGCACATTCCCGAGACCTACCTGTGTGAGCGCTGTCAGCCACGCACCCTGGACCGAGAGCACGCCATCCTACTGCAAACCAGGAAGAGAGAGAACATGTCTGGTGAGTTTTTTTTTTTTTTTTCTCCATGCATGTACATAAACAAACACACCTATAGACACGTTCAACCTCTCCCACAGAAACAATGCCACTACTGCTTTTTCCCACAGTTCAGCTCCAGATAAGCATATTTAGAGTCTGATGACTTACACTGTATATAAGCACTATATGTATACATGATCACATGAGCTTTTGTATAACATGAAATTTAAACCTGACCCTCCTAAAATCTTTACAGTCAATTCTATAAGAAGCTCTCCTGTAGTGTTGTCAGTAATTACTAGAAATATCCATAGATTGAAAATATCTAAGCTCTCCAACTCTAATGCCACCTGCTGGAGATGGTTGGGCATTACAACTGCAGTTTGATTCAGTGTCAAAACTGCTTTTCGAGGACAATAGTATCTGGTCAGACTAGTGCTGGGTTCAATTTTGTGAACAATATGTAATTTTCAAATACCGCCATACTAAATTGTTAGTTTCATAAATAGATTTGATCATCACCATTTTTTTTTTAAAGTAAATTTGTATTTGTCCTTACAATGTTTTTATATTCTCTGTACTTCTGACAGTAAAATAAGCCACAATAAAGGTTCAGTGAGTGGAAAAAAGAAAAAAAAAGTGATATACTGTCAAACCGCCAGAATCTTATAGTTTTTTGATCATACCACCCAGCACTAGGTCAAACAGGCATTATTTTATACTTAAGTTTGAGGGTTAATTGTCAGTGGTACTATGGTGGTTTAGGGGTTGGATTTGGTATACAGGCTCATGTACTTTGTGTCATTGTTGCAGACGGGGACACCAGTGCTACAGAAAGTGGGGATGAGGTTCCACTAGAGCTGTACACAGCGTTTCAGCACACCCCCACCAGCATAACGCTCACAACAGCACGTCTCGGCAACAAACAGGCTGATAAGAAAAGAAAGAAGAGCGGAGAAAAGGATCCCCCGGCTACAGCCAGGGCCAAGAAGGTCTGAATCACACAACCAACACTTCTTAGCATAAACATGAAAATGTGTTTTTCATTTATTTACTCATTTTTAATGTTCTTTAATATAAATTTTAATGGTCTTATTCCATAAGGATCTATAGTGAGAAGTGTACTAACTATATATGTACTGTCTATTTGGGGTCGGTGAGATTTTATTTAAATTTTTTTTTTTTTTTAATGTTTTTGAAGTTTCACCGTCAGCATTTATTTGATCAAAAATACAAGTAAAAAAAGTAATATTGTGAAATATTATTACAAATTTAAATAACTGTTTTTTGTTTTGATATATTTAAAAATTTAATGTACTCCTGTGATGGCAAAGCTGAATTTACAGCATCATTACTGCAGTTTTCAGTGTCACATGATCCTTCAGAAATCATTCTAATATGCTGATTTGCTGTTTCTTCTTATTATCAGTGTTGTTGAAACAGTTGTGATTAATAGAAAGTTTAAACAAACAGCATTTTTTTGTAGCATTATAAATGTCTTTACTGTCACTTTTTATCAATTTTCATAAAATTCTATAAAAAAAAACTAAAATCTTATTGGCCCCAAACTTTTAATTGGTAGACAATTTTAAATATGTAAAATTAAGCCCTGTCCTGTATCTGTATCTAATTGAATATCATTGAATATCATGTAATGTCAATGGGTCACTACATTTGCTTTAAAACATTCAAGTCTGATATAGTCTTGTATTTGTCTTTCAGTCATTCCGTGAAGGCTCTAGAAAATCATCTAGAGTGAAGGTGGGTACTCTAGTGCTGTCAAAATGCAGCTCCCATTCAAATGTGTGTTACAGATGCTTAGGCTGCATGTTTTTACCATCTTGTGCATATGTGCGTCCTCAGGGCTCAGCTCCAGAGTGTGAGCCGACAGATCCTCCCTCTCTTTGGGAGAATAAGATGAAGTCGTGGATGGAGCGCTATGAGGAAGCCAGCAGTAACCAGTACAGTGAAGAAGTGCAGATACTGCTAAGAGTCAAAGAAGCCCGAGATGGCAAAACGCTAGCCTACAATACACACACCGCAGCCTTCAAACCACCTGTAGAGGTATTAAATAGTCACATATACAAATTCCACCACAATATTGGTCAGTTTTTTTGGTGCGTTGTGTGTCTACAACAAACTGTGTCTTTTTCCTCCCAGAGTCACATACAGAAGAACAAGCGCATTCTGAAGGCTGTGCGGGACTTGGCTGCCGATTCGCTCATAATCGAATACAGGGGGAAGGTCATGCTACGACAGCAGTTTGAGGCCAATGGTTACTTCTTTAAGAGGTATTGAAAGGCCACGTTGTGCCTCTGAATGTTTTTTTTTTTTGCATTCTGCTGTGAATTTTTGTTTATAATGTTGTTGTTTTTGCAGGCCATATCCTTTTGTATTGTTCTACTCTAAGTTTGACGGTTTGGAAATGTGCGTGGATGCACGGAGCTTCGGGAATGAGGCCCGATTCATCCGTCGCTCTTGCACACCCAATGCTGAGGTGCGGCACGTGATCGAAGATGGCATGCTGCATTTATACATTTACTCTCTGAGGTCCATCTCCAAGGGGAGTGAAATCACCATTGGCTTTGATTATGACTACGGCAGCTGGTAAGCACACGCGCCAGGGCTGAGCATCACCCGTTACCTCGTGATGACACTTCTACCTGCTTTTCCACCATCGGGTCAAACCGCTCTCGTTGATTAACCGTTCCATTCCCTGCTGATCCAGCCCAGAAAAACGGCCTTACCGTTTTTAGAACGATTTGGCTTGACGGTGGAAAAGTGGTTCTTGATTCTGATTGGTCCACTGTGGCAAAGCATCAAACATTATTTAAAACTGACTGTTCACACTTTTCTGTTTCTTTTTTCCATGTCTTGTTTAGTAAATATAAGGTGGACTGTGCGTGTGTGAAAGGCAATCAGGAATGCCCTGTGCTCAAGCATAACTTGGAACCCACAGAGAATCTGGGCTCTAGCACACGACGGCGTGGCCGCAAGGACAAAGAACCGCCACGGGACGAGAGCGGACAGAACCAGAACCTCACGATGGACTGTGATGAGCCCAAGGGGAAAACGCTCAATGACGCCAAACAGAGAAAACTCTCTCCTCTCCGGCTCTCCATATCTAACAATCAGGTACGATAGACCTGCACAGTGCTGTCAGTGAAATCAATCTCATACCTGTCCTCAAAAGTTGAAAAGAAAATCACCTCACACACCTGTCTTCATTCATAAAAGGTACTGCAGGAGGTCTTAAGAGAAGAATTTGACATTTTCAATATACTTTTAAACTAATAATCTGAGAAGCATTAAATAATATTAATGTTTTTTTATGAACTTATTATTAAGTGTAACAGAGAACATCTAGCTTTATATTTTTATATATATTTATATAAAATATATATTCGGCGTCCCTGGGTTGGCTGAGAGTCTGGGTGGGGGGGTCCCATCATCTATAAAGGTCAAAAAACCCTTTACGTTTGCATGTAAATATTATCCGTGTGTATTAATCTGTGCATGATTCTTTCTTTGGATATTTTCAGACATTCTAATGGTCTGTTTACTCATCCACATCTCCTTTCTGGCCTTAACTACAGTGTCTGATCACCAGAAAACATATTTCCTCATTGTTTTACTCTTATGTTTCTGTATTTCAATGGTGGCGGATGGCAGAATATTAAATCTTGCTTGTTTGCCACACTGTGAAAACGTGAAAAAAATCCACACTCGTAACTCCTTGCCATCCTGGTGCTCGTAATTTCAGGACATCCTGGAAGAGTTGTCAGCAATGCTGGCCCAGTTAGAACAGGAAATCCGCTTTGATCTGTTAAGTTGATGCACAGATTCCCATAAGTACAATCTGGTCTGCCTGACCCAAGATCTCGGCCACACTTTGGGCACGAATCGACCCTTCCCACACTTTCTCTCCCTCTCTAATGCTCCTCTCCTGGTCTGTAGCCAGGCGATGATAAAGGCCCCTCTCCCCCTCTTGCAGGATCCTGAGTTAATAGAGGATCTAGAAGAGAAAACCTCCGTTAGCAATGAAGTAGAGATGGAGTCAGAGGAGCAGATTGCAGAAAGGAGGAAGAAGATGGTAAGTGCGTCCAGGGGAAAACGACCGCTATGGCAATCACGGTCGCCATGGAAACGCTACTGCCCCC
>RJVU01022182.1:3782811-3793984 GCA_003731715.1 Anabarilius grahami
CGTTCTGACTCCCGTGTGTGGTGATTTGGGCAGCTCCCAGAATGCTCCACCATTCCTTTCTTCCCCCTCCACCCCCTCTAAACCTGCTAATATTGCTGCTGCCGCCACCGCTTCTCTGTTCCTGTCGCTGTGTAGTTTAACCTCCTGGAGGGTAACACGAGTGCACTCATCCTTGTTGCTTTGTCTTTTCTTTTTCATACTTCATCTTTTATAGAGCATCTTTGGTTTCCCTGATGGAACGTTAAGAACTAGACCGTGTATTTATTCTGCAGTCATTTCTGTCTTCTGACTAAATGTCAAGACCATGTTAGTAGTGAGAGATCACGCTTAAATGGAATATCGGCGAGTTTGAACTTCTGAAATTACTTTAGCACAGGGCATGTCATTAGGAGTACAGTGTTTTAATTTACATGTTAACATAGAACCCAATTTTTTGGTATTCCCATATATATATTTGGTCTTCAGTCTAAATTTTTACGTTAAAAGCTCTTTCCATTGTCAAGCACGTTTACTACCATTGATGTGCAATCAAGCATCTATTCAAAACTGTTTCCTACCAAAATTCAGCAATCCTGAACAAAAAACTTTACATTCAAAATATGTTAGGGTGTAAATTACAAAGTCACACTCTTGACCAATTGAAAAGCGAAGTGTAAAGTTGCAAAATCCCAACAGGGAATTGTTTTACATAATGAAACTTAATTTTAACCCTGTTGATGCACAGACCAATGTGCATGGAGCTGTCTGGTTGTGTAATAGCTTTGGTTACATAGTAGCTTGTGATCAACCGTAGAGAGTGTAGTAACTCTCTCACTTAACATGTACATGTTTTATGTGAATGTTTTGGTGTGGCCATTACTGTGTGTAGTGCTTTGTTGTTTGCTTGCCGTGAATGATTAAAGGGAGATGGGAAAATGTGTGAAAAATAGGCTCTGAACATTGAGAAGTTGGCAGCAACTGCTGGAATGTTCAGGAAAATAAAACTGACAACCAATCCTGAAATGCCATTAACATAAAAATGCAGAAAATAGCTAACGGCTATAAACAACGTCGTGTTGTCTAGAAAAATTAAAAGCGAGGTATCAGACTGGTGCATTATTTGTGGAAATTCCCTAAGCTTTCCCTTCATTGTCTCTGCTGCAACAGGACAAATGAGCAATTCAAAGGCAATTCTGATTTCCTATCAATCTTATTTGAGATCTCTGCTACTTCTATTCCACCATAATGGTACTGGTGCTTGGTCTGGGGTTTTGAGAACCTCTCCCAGAACTGGCCCCATTTCACTGACTTTATTCGAACAATAAAGCAAATGACAACAATACTCATAACATGCTCACAAACCATTTTTTTTTCCTTTTTATTTACCAGTTTTATGTGCAATTTTGCATGCTTTAAATCAATTAATTTAATTCAGTGCATTTATGTAACTCTTTGAGAGTGCAATTGTGATTTTAAAATGAAAAATTAGGACTGTCAGGAGAATAAAATTTTTAATCTAATTCATTACACAATGTGGAGATTAATTAATCTACTTAATTGCAAATTAATCACACATCAAATTTGGCTGAGAAATTACCCCCAAAAGATCATTTAAAGTCATTATTGTGTTCAATTAGAAAAACATCAAATAGACATTACAAAAAGTAGCTTTAGAAAGAAATATTAGATTTGATTTAACATAGAATTTATTACACACAACATTTTAGGCTACAACAGTCATGAGGGTGAGTAAATGATGGGTCATCTATACCTTTTAATGGGTTTTTTATTCATATGGAATATGAAATCTTTTTTTAATGAAATAATACTCTAAATAAGAAACTACAAATTTGAGTAGGTGGCGGTAAATGTCTAAATGATTGAGTCATTCATTCATTCGATTCATTCAAATGGTTGATTTATTCAGGAATGAGTTAATTGCTCTGGGCTGCATTTTCCAAAAGCATTGTAAGATTAAGTAGATCGTAGAACCATTGCCACCAATGGTCTCTACGATCAACTTAGCTTGTGATGCTTTTGAGAAGGGCCATTGAATCATTGGATCCCCCAATTCATTCAAAACGCGAATTCATTCACAAACACCGCTATGTTGCTCGGAGACTCACAATCGTTCAGCTATGGCTTTATAGGTAACAAAAACTGACTTATGTCTAAAATATAACACAATATTAACTTATTTATTGAACTGTTGTATAAAATCAGTATCGCATTTGAACTCGGAACAAAAACAGAACTCGTGTGATATTGCTTAACTATATCATATGATATAAATATGAGGGGCAACTCATACAGGGGCATTTTTACGCTACGTCACACAGCGAGCTATTGCCCTGGTTCATGTTCGTCACCATCAACTGTATGAAATGTCAGATGACCGTTAATAATTTTAACACGTTTTTTTTTTTTTTCCTTAACTGATTAAATAAATTAGTGTGTTAAATCGACTGTCCTGTTAAAATCCTTATATAATTATCACAATTGACTGGAAAAGTCCGGAAACAATCATGGAAATGCATTGTTTAGGAATATCTGTAAATAAAATTATTTTATTTCAGAGTTTGTTTGAGTAGCTCAACAGAATGTATATTGCAGAGGACACATCCAACAGACCACGTTGTTGTTGTTGTTTTTTTGTTTCAGACGTTAGTGATTTTTGTTTAAAAAGTAGAGCGTTGTCAATTCTTCCAGCCCAGAACCGGCAACCTTTCAGTGGTATGCCCCTTACTGAAGCTCTAAACCCCAACCACACTACCCATACAATAAGGACTAGGCTGATACGTATGAGTGTGTGCATGGGGGTGTGAGCGAGCTGGAGGCCTGTGTGTATTTAAACCCTGATGGCTGTCTCTTTCGGCACCATTCAGGGCAGCCCGGCAGAGGAGTCCCATCGTCACAGCGCAGGGGCTTCCTGCTGCAGAGCTCTGAGAAACAAGGAGGTAAACCTACCCCTTCATATCCTGAACAACCCCCAACCCAACCCACTCCCCTGCCTGATACTGTACAGGAGAACCCACACACTAACCCCACTGTCCTGTGCTCACTGACCCCATGCTGAGACTGAAGTCCAGGCATGCAACCCTCAGTCACTCAACATGGCCCACCTCAAGACACCCTCGTGTAATATTTGTTGCCGCTCTTTTTGGTAGGACATGAGAGAGTACAGAAACTGTCTCACACACATACATGCCACCTCTCACACCTTGGGGGGGGGGTGTCTTATGTTTCCTCTTGACTAGAAGAGAAGTGTCCCATTTCTCTCCTTTCCCACCTTTGCTGCTGGCTATGGCCTGCTGATTGCACTAAGTGGCTAGCTGGGTTCCCAACTGTCAGCCAGAAAATAGACTCAGCCTTTCTTTGTTGTCTTCTTTTCTTCTTTCTTTCTGTTTGTCAATCATGTAGACACGTGAAGAGAGGAAGATGGAGGCCATTCTGCAGGCGTTTGCTCGTATGGAGAAGAGAGAAAAGCGGAGGGAGCAAGCGTTAGAGAGGATCGGCACAAAAGGGGAAGTTGGTGGACGCAGCGATATTAAAGAAGAGCCCCCTGCTACACCTGAGGCTGAATCTCCTGCCATCTTACAAGTATGTAACCTTCAATGATGCACACACGCAAGCATTGCTAAATCAGTGGTGTGTTTTCTTGTACAACTGAATATGACTAGCTTGACTGTCGGGCTGCTTTTCCACTGTCGGGCCAGTGCGAGCCAGGGCTTTCAATGGGCTGGGCTGGGTTAATAGTCTAGGACCTGTAGGACCAAGCTTAAAACCACGCTGCGTTTCCATCGTCGAGCCAGAATCTCCGAAGCAGTTCACTAAAACCCGCCCGTAACACACCTCTCTAGAACAATGTCACACAAACCCACCATTTCACCAACAAATGGAAGTTTTTATCAGAAAACTAATCAGAAAGAAATCACTGGAAACTAGCAAGATTGCAAAACTAACAGGATAAAAGCAGCCGTTTGTTTGCATTTTTGTAGTTTACTTAAAGATTTAAAAGCCAAGCATTGATGTTTACCACAATAATAAGTGATACATTGATCATAATGAATGAATTTGTGTCATTAGTCATAAATTTGCACATTAGTCATAAGTATTTATTTCTAAAAGAAAGAGGAAGCGGCTTCAGTCGCTTCTGTTTCTATTTATTTTTAGTTACAGGACAGTATGTTTACATCACATTTAGAAAGAATGATGATTTCTTCAAATTTTCCACAAAAAATACAACCTGAGGAGCTTTAGCAATCTCTCCAGTGACAGCCCCAATATGGTTATATTCGGTTATAAGTCAAAAGAAACAGGGGAAGCTCCTGAAAAAACAGAGTTGCTTTATTTTATGAGCTAAATATGGATATCAGACAGTCTGGTATAAAGAGACGAGATAAAATAAATACACCATTTTGATAGCCTATATGATTTGTCTGATTTCTTCAAGCGGTTGTATTTACCATGTTTTCTATGGTAATGGTTTGTGTGCATAGACATTTGCATCGCATATAAATATTTCTGCCTTATACAGTGATCAGTATCCACAGCGGATAACAAACAGAGGTTATTTCAAACACTCACTGCTGTCTGAAAGTGAGTTTTAGGCGAAAATGGTTTTAAAGGCCTTTAATGCTGATGTTAGCAGGTATATAAATCATCTGCGGCGCTGCCATCTCCACACTCAGATAAACCCCGCCTTTGTTCGTAACCACTCCTCAAGCCCAAGCTGGCCTGCTTTGGACCAAGGTATTTGGCGGGCCAAAAAACCTTGGCCGTTGGCCGAGAGGAAGCCCCGATGAGGCCCGATCAAGCCCCACAAGTGACAGTGGAAATGCGACTGGCCCTGGTATGTGCTAGCACACCCGCTTTAGGCCCGACGGTGGAAATGTGGCTGTTGAGTCACAGACGAACATAGCAGTTACTGACTCACTTTTGGTCATATCTGACCTGAAATTAACTTTGAACTGTTAATGTTATAGCCATTTATTTGACCTGAAAACGGTTGTACCACAATTTTCCATTAATTTTTTCAGGACTTTTTGATGTATAGAAAGTTTGAAAAGAACAGCATTTGTTTAATATAGAAATCTTTTGTAACATTATAAATGTCTTTACAGTCACTTTAAGTTTAATGCATCCTTTCTGAATAAAAGTAATTATTTGTTTTAAAAAAATCTATTTTTTTTTCTGAAAAGCAAGTTTTATAAGTGTGTTTATTCCTAATTTTAAGCATTCAAACAATCGTTCATTGTTTTGACCTTTAGCCCATGCTAGAGGTAGTGAAGGAGGAGCCTGGTCTGAAGCCAGCAAAGGTGAGCCGTAATAAACAGAGGAAAAGCTTCTCGCGGAACCGCACTCACATCGGACAGCAGAGGCGACGAGCACGCACGATCAGCACCTGCTCCGACTTGCCACCTAGTTCCCCTGGTGATCCTTTAGAGCACTTAACAACAGAAACTCATGATGGAGAGACTCCCTCTGCCCCTGAGGCTGAAGCTCCCCCATCACATGCACCTGACACCAGCCCACCACACAGCTGCTCACCCGCCCCAGCATGCCGCAGTGGACAGAAGTACCCCAAAACTAAAAAGGTATAATTCCTCACCAGTAACTTCCATAAAAAGCATGTCACAGCTGTTTGTTGAGAGTTTTACAACTGCATATTCTCTGTCCCAACAGCACTTAGTTAGCGAGTGGATGGGTGTTGACAAACAGGAGCGGGGACCTTCGAGGACCCCGGAACCTCCGCCTGAGAGGCCGTTGCGGATCAGTAGCGATCCTGAGGTCTTGGCCACACAGCTGAACTCTTTACCGGGCATGGCCTGCAGCTCACACGTCTACAGCACGCCCAAACACTACGTCCGCTTCTCCTCTCCTTTTCTAGCCAACCGCAGCCCCAGCACTCCTGGAGTGCCTACGGGACGGCGACGCTCGAGAGAAATGCCCGAAACACCACCTACCACTGGCTCCTGCAAGAAGGTAAAATTGCTGCATTATTCAGAGATGTCATGAATTTTGCTTCTCGAAAGATGCAGAAGTCTCCTGGTGGATAATACTAAATGGAAAAAAATCCAGCTCAGACACTTATTCACATTCAAGTGTTTATATTCATGCTCGCAAGTTTCTGGTCTAACTCCATGTGTTTTGTGTAGCGTTGGCTAAAGCAAGCTTTAGAAGAGGAGGGTTCCACCAGCCCAGGTGGAGGGCGCCCTTCTCTTCTGATGCCTAGCGAGAGCCCTCTCAGCCCCTCTATAAATGGCGAGTCCTACAGCCCTCTACCCCTCAACGGCAGTTGCTCACTACCAGGTGAGTCAGTAGTCCTTGTCCAACTGCAAATTATTTTTCTTCAAGCTTGTCTAAAGCTGTTTTTAATCTTACTCTGTCCACGTGCTTGCAGAGTTGCCTACCCCGTTGAAGAAAAGACGCTTATGTTCGCTCGATCCCTGTATGTCGGAGACTTCAACCCCATATGGTTCTCCTTGTGCCACCCCAACCCGAACAGAGTCAACAGAAGCACCAGGCACACCCCTGCTGCTAGCCACGCCTCCTCGACCTCGACCAGAGGAACCCAGTACTGAGCCCTCAACACCCTTACAGATTTCTAACCACCCTCTGCCACAAGAGGTAAGACCGTATCTGCAAAGTTGTTGACTTTCAGTAGCCAGTGTTGTTGCTGTAGATATGCCTGAAATTTCAATAACAATAAAATCTTGATGGTAATTTTATAGAATGAAAATACTTTTGTATAATTCGAACTTAAAATATTTTATTATTAGCAATTGCTGTTTGTGTAATCTCTGTAAAATGGTTCTTAAGCATTTAAAACCTAATGTAGTCTGAGCCATAGCCTTGTGGACAGTGCTCTGGCATATAGCACAATAGCGCTTCGAGCAACCCAAGTTCCTAGTCCCAGTTTGAGGTCCTTTTCTGATCCTGTTCCCCTCTCTCCTCCCATTGCTTCCCGTCTTCTCTACACTGTTCTATCCACACAAAAAAAAGGCAAAAAGCCAAAAATAAAACTAATCTAGTAATTGTGAGAGAGAAGTAGTAGAAATGTTTTGCCCAATATTTAATGAAGATGACCTTATAAACCTGATAAACCTTATAGATTATGCAATGACAAAATTTGTTAATAGTTTATTGAATTGACAAAAGAGGGCACTAACACTTTTGCTATTGGCCAAGTGGGCACAGTTATTACCAGTGGCAATGGTAATAAAATGATTGGTCACTTCTGACCAATTGATTTGAGGCATTATTTTGGTGAAAGGCAACAAAATGATCAAGAAATCTCTAAATCTTCAGAGCGAGTCATCTATGGACAGTTCTCCAGATGGTAGCCGGAGGCCCAGTACACAAGATGTGAGTTCACTATTTAAATATCCTGTACCTGCTACAGAGGTGTTTTGCTGCATTTATCTTCACCACATATAACACATCTTGTTTTCTTTTGTCAGGTCGAGCGACCTCCTTCGCTGTTGGCATCTCCCAGCGTGAGAAATGCAGGCTCTGATACGGCTCCACAGGAGTCTACAAAATCGTTGGGGTCTTTAAGTCCTCAGCCCTCCCATGCTGAGCCCCAGGATGCTGTAGTAGATGAAGGCATGGAGGTTGATGGTGGTGGTTCAGAAGCTGCCTCAGCACCTGAGACGCCAGCCTCCTCTTACCCTCCTTGGATGAAGAGTCCAGATCGAGGTGGCCTCTCGTTTTCCCCAGTGAACTCTAATCTGAGAGACCTCACCCCTTCTCACACCTTGGAGATGGGGGCGTACAGGCCAGATTCAACCTCTGCTGTCCCCTTCAGTGAAGCGGCACCTTTCTATCCCTGCAATGAGGAAGCAAGTGGCGTGACCTTTACCCGCTCATTGAGTGGGGACGGCACAGGGGAGGGAGGCGCTGCAAAGAACCCACAGAAGAAAAAGGTCTGTGTTAAAGCATTTGCCTAATGCATAAATGTAAAATCATTGTTTTTTTTTTGTTTGTTTTTTTCCAAATTCCTTATCCGGTAATTTCATTTGAAGAAATATCATATTTGTCAGAATATCATGTATGCCATTTATTCAAGTTATTAATTTACTGTAACCATCCTCATGTGTTGTTAGGTCTCTCTCCTGGAGTACAGGAAACGTCAACGTGAGGCACGGCGAAGTGGCTCCAAGGGAGAATGTGGATCCCCTGTTTCCACGGCACCACCAGTAGATGTTTTCCCTGTAGCTGTGGAAATGGTCTTTGAGCCACCTGCTCTCGCAGCAACACCAACCCCCAAGACCCCTCAGCCTAACGAGGAGCCAGATGCTCAAACTCAGGGGGAGAGAGACGGAGAAGGCCAGTGGTACGTCCCTAAAGAATTTTCATTCCTTGAGGATGAGCTCTTAGCCTGCATTAGCATAAATGTCCTTTACCTAGGGTTGGGTATCGTTTGAATTTTAACCATTCCGATTCTGCTTATCGATTCCGATTCTTATCGATTCCTAATTTAGATTCCAATAAGGTAAAAAAAAAAACTTGGATATTCACATTTATTCTAAATCTTATTGCAAAGCTGAATACCATGAACAAAAATCAATAGGCTAAGGAACACTTACACAAGGAACTTTTGCTTATGGTTTTAAAATACCAAAAACAACTAGCCTAACTAATATAAATTTCAAGCATTATTAAAGACAAGTAAACATTCAGTAATTAAAAAAGAACAAATTGGTAATCAAATAAATACAACTGAACAAAGATACGATTGAAATAAACAGTGTTTCAAGATGTTCAGGTATTCAGGTATAGAAACTTTAATCTGTGTTTACGAGGATATTTTGACATATTTTTGTGTATTTGTCCGTTCAAGTGCGAAAAGACGCGGAAGAGAACTCTATCGCGCACTACTCGGAATGAGAGGTGACTTTGTGTGTGCACGTTTTGGATGTGTGCGCAGCACAGAAAACAGCGCACGGGTCTTCTTGCGCTTGAATGGTTTAAAGTCATATTAAAATGCACACAAAGGAATCGGTAAGATAAAAAAAATATATATATTTTTATAACAAGTATCCGATTCCAGAATTTGAATTTATTTTCTATTCCTAAACCTACATTTCACTACAGATTTGTTTGGATTCAAACATTATCAAAAAATCAGGCTGTTTTTTGAGACTTGCATTTCTATGGAAACATGAAAAAAAGATTATAATTTTTTTCCAATCCAGCCCTGTAGCAAACCATGCAATTAAGAATTGTAACATTTAATTTACAGGACATCTTCCACATCAGTAGAGCAGGCCAGAGAGCGAGGCTACCACAGGGCCTTGTTGTTGAGTGATCATCGCAAGGATGCAGGTAAGAACAACCCTGGAAATATCAGAGAATGTTGGATTTTGAATTTCAGGCTTGGATAACTCATGGTCGTATCTCCCAGATGTTTTTGTTTCAATTGTTTAAATCCAGGAGTTCTTACCTGACTTACAAATGGAAATCTACCCCAGCAATAATATATTATTTTTTTGAAAACGTGTGTCCCAGGGGTCTCCAACCCTGCTCCTTGAGAGCCACCTTTCTGCAGACTAGTGTTAATTTCATCAACAAAAACTATGACGAATGTTCATCAATGAGCTTTTTTCCCATGACTGAGACGATGCGATGAAGAGTCGACACCAAGATTATTAAACAATAACTCTGACTATATCAACTTTCAGTATTGTTGATGAAACTAACTCACCTGCCTATAATGCCTCGTTTCCACCGAGCGGTACAGGACAGTTCAGTACGATTCGGGATGGTAAACTCTGATCCGGCTTGTTTCAACCACCAACAGTACTCTTACTTGATAGGCGTAGTGTATGCTGGAAAGTAGCAATCGATGTCATTCTCTCACAAAGAAAAAAGCAACACAGTAAACAACAACGGAGGATATACAGCAGATCTCGTTCTTGCTTCTCGGCATGTGGCTGTTTATCACAAAAAGAAACAGTATTGTGTTTCAACTGTATTAAAAAATGGCGCCTCTTGTGTTGTCATTCCCCTTGTAGCACTCGCAAGTGACGATTCTCTGTCAACCTGTCAACCTTCTGCAGTGAGTCTAGCTCCACCCTTTAGTACCGGACTACTGTTCTAGGTTCCCCAATGGAAGGGTCCCAAAAAAGTGGTACAGTACGACTTCTGACAACGGAAACGGCAAAAATTGCGTAGCGTACTGAACTGTACTGTACCGTACCGCTCGGTGGAAACTAGGCATAATTTTCAAGTGACTCTGAACACTGATTAGCTGGTTCAGGTGTGTTTGATTGGGAATGAGGTCTGCAGGATGGTAGCTTCCCAAGAACAGGGTTGGAGATCCTTGATGTGTCCTATAATAATTCCAGGGCTGTCTAATCCTGCTTCTGGAAGACCACCTTCCTCCAAAGTTTAACTCCAACCCTAATTAAACACTGAAACAGGTAATCAATGTCTTCAGGATTGCAATACATTTCCAGGCAGGTGTGCTGGAGCAGGTTGGAGCTAAATTCTGTAAGAACGTGTCCCTCCAGGAGCAAGATTTGACAACGCTTAGTTATCCCAAATGAGAGAAATCATGGCAATGCATTGAATAAAAGGTGTGGGAACCCTGGTAAGATCTTCTGTATTCTTTCTTCGAATTAAAATACCTACTTTGTCTTGTTTTCAGACAGTGGGGAGTCAGAGAGTGGTGACCCCCAGGTGAAGGAATGTCCTTCTCCCAAGAGCTGCAAGAGCCCGTCGACACATGCAGTAAGAGTTTGCTTCTCTCAATGCAATATTCTGTCTTGGCAGCATGAGATTTCTCAACCAGCAATTTCATGTTAACATAAACCTTTTTTTGTATTTTTTATTTACAGCCTTGTTCTCCAGCACCCCAGACTGTGTCTCGCCCATCCAAGGAGGAAGATGGTGAAGCACAGCCTCGTGGTCCTGCTCAGCCTCAGGCACTGTCCGTCCAGCAGTCCAGCACCAAGACTCCGAGCTCCAAACCAGCCGCTCTGACGCCCAGCAAGCTCCACTGCGGGCCCTCCAGCACCTCACAGAGTCACTACGCTGGACCTTCGCTCATGCACTCTCCCAAAGCGCAACCCCAAGGTTCACCTTACCGTGGTCAGCGAACGTTCCTGACAGCTCAGCCTCAGAACCAGCCTCAACCCCAGGCTACGTCTGGCCCGGCCACTTTCCCTCAGTATAACCCCCAAAATGC
>RJVU01022182.1:3794432-3832887 GCA_003731715.1 Anabarilius grahami
CCAATAACGCACCGCACCCTTTCCAGAACATTGGTGGCTTTCAAACCACTCTACTTCACCAGTCTGCACCAGCCAACCCCTCAGTAACCCCTTCCACCTATCAACAAACTGTATTACCCCCTCCGCCTCCACCACCTCCTCAACAAACTCCTCCCACACAGACCCCGCCCAATTCGAGTGTCTCGCAGATCGCTGGCGGTAACAGAGGACCTACACCTTCATCCGCCCCCTTCCACAGCACCGGCTACTTGGGCACAGGATGGCACTGACCACACCCACTTAACCCCGCCCCTAGACAAACTCGCTCAGAGAGGGGCGGAGCTACATCGTGTAACATAGGCAACACAGCACCACTGTAAATATTTTCTATGTACCTTTTCACAAAGGATAATGAAAACCGGTTGGGGGAAAAGGGTACATTTTAAAAAGAAAACAAGAAATGCAGAACTGTAAAAGTAGACTTTGTGTAAAAGATGATGGTTAATGAACCCTGGTGCTCATCACTTACCCAGAATCCCCCACACCTCTCTCCTTCCCATAACCTTGTACTGCCATCCTGTCTTTTCCAGACGTCTTTTTTACTTTTAATGTTTTTATTCATTTTAATCGCCTTTTCTGGTCTCTTCCTGTTGGATCCTTCCTCTATCCTCCCAGTGCAATGCAATGCAATGGGACATTCCAGTTTCCTCCTTACCTTTCCCTACTTTTCCTGTCTCTCACTGTTTTTTCACTTATCAGTTATTTGTTTTATCTAGTGGCTCATTATATAGCAAAAAGGTTTTGTATAGAGAAAAAATACAGAATTATTATTTTTTTTATTCCTCCATGTAACAAAAATATCTGTGCACCGCTGCAGAAATTCAGAGGAGACCTTTCCGATAGGCCGCTTCACTGCCCAGGAGACTGCACTTGTGTGAATGAGTGAGTCTGTGTGCACGAGTGTCTGTTTTTTAAGCGGAAGGGAGCGTGTATGCTTGCATGCCGCCCGCATCCATGTGCGTATTTGAACTGCACACGAGAAGCGGAAGGCAAATAAGGCGCAGACAGATGTGTGCTGTTCTCTGTGGCAGCTTTAGAAAGAGAGGTCCTTCCTGTAGGGGTAAGCGGTTTATTTTTGAATATCAATGGTTATTTGTAGAAAGTGTAATTTAATGTATAGGTGGTTACTCCAGCTTTCTCCAGAAACAGTTGTAAATATTTGCTTCTTTTCTTTTCTATGCTTGTATAATTCGCTCCCATCCCCATTTTGGAATATGGTTGTAAATACAAGCGCTCTTGACAAAAACGCTGAATGTTTCTGTGACTGTAGCACTATTTTTATTTCTTCCTCTCTGGTTTATTTTTTTTTACTGTTTGTGTGTGAGTGTATGTGTGTGTGAAGGACAGAGGCTCACAGACACAGCACTGGTTGGCTATTTTCATGGTTCATTATAATAAATCACTGTAATGACAGTTTTATACCAACTAAATCGTCTTGTGTTTTACTGGGGTGGGAAAGGGGGCGTTTCTGATGTTTATATGTCCCTAATGGGAGTTTTTCTTTCACCATGAAGGTCTCGGGGTGAAGAGATGCTGCAATGAAAGTTTGAAGATCAGTCTGCTGTTGCTAGGACTTTTCTAAAGGTAAACCCCATAACGAGTAAAAAAAATACACTTAAGGGGGTCCCTAAGGTATTTTTATTTAGGTAAAATTAATAATGACAAATCTGATTACATCATGTGACTTAATTTACAATCATTCATGTGACTGAAGGTTGTTTTTAGGCTAGTTGTCATGTCTTTAAACTGCAAATGCCCCCCACATCTAAAGACCGCTAAGTGCATGGCATCCTTTACTGCTTACTTGGCGCCGCTTTGGTGAAGACAACGTACTGTAAGTGAAAAGATTGACAATAATAAACCACCACTCAGAGTCAGGAAGAGAGAACCTTCTTACTGACTTTTTTGAGGGGTAATTTTCTTTTGTATTTTTGATTTTGCTTTTATATTCCTTACCTACATAATTAGAAACATTTAGGCTTACTTATTTTTTTATTATTAATAGGCCCGGTTCTACGGGGGTGCTAGAGATCGTCATGAACTAAGATTACTGACAGTTTTTTTTTTTTTTGTGAGCTTTCTATGCTAAATATAGTCCATTTTTAATTATATATATTTATAGAATTCAGGTCAAAGTTTGAACTAAATTGTCATAGACAATATGCTAGTGCAAGNACTTATTTTTTTTATTATTAATAGGCCCGGTTCTACGGGGGTGCTAGAGATCGTCATGAACTAAGATTACTGACAGTTTTTTTTTTTTTTTTGTGAGCTTTCTATGCTAAATATAGTCCATTTTTAATTATATATATTTATAGAATTCAGGTCAAAGTTTGAACTAAATTGTCATAGACAATATGCTAGTGCAAGTATATAACAATAAGTTCAAACTTTGACCTGTGGAGGGCAGTAATACACTTAGCATCGTCTACACTGCCGGAATTCTAATAGAGAAGAAGAAGAGAGCTAGTTCAAGACAAGCGTCTATGGTTAAAACGTATATAACTTTTTTTTTTTTTTTGTTAGAAAATGACCTATCCCTTCGCTAGATAAGACCCTTATTCCTCCTCTGGTATCGTTTAAAGCCCTTTGAAGCTGCAATTTGGACCTTCAACCATTTGGGGCCAATTGAAGTCCACTATAAGGAGAATAATCCTGGAATGTTTTCATCAAAAACCTTAATTTCTTTTAAACTGAAGAAAGAAGGACATGGACATCATGGATGACATGGGGGTGAGTAAATTATCAGGAAATTTTTATTTGAAAGTGGACTAATCCTTGAAGGGCCTGTTTACACCTGGTCACTTCATGCGTTTTCTCTGATCAGATAGCTGAGACTGATCTTACCACTGTTGTTGCCGTGCTCTCTCCTATTGCGGTCTTTGATTTTGAAATTAGCTGATGATCAATAAAATGCAGCTCATATTTGTTGCTTATGGTTACGTGAACTCCCAATAAATCTGCATATAGCGCAGGAATTGAACATCGGATTTATATCCATTTTGCGGAGACATTTACGTGGGCAAGTGTAAATGGAATCATTTTGATAAATCAGGTAGCTGTCCGATTAGAGAAAACGCATGAAGTGAGAAGGTGTAAACAGGCCCTAAAGGTAGGGTAGGCAATTTCTGAGATGCTAGCAATAGCAATCTACCTTCAGAGCGCTCTCCAAAGCCTCGCCTCCTCCAAAACACATTACACTCACAGCCAGAGCAGAGTCTGCAAAGCGTCACCTGAGGCGGCGTTAAATTACCTCATCTCGAACACATTACAGTAATAATGAATGTAAACAACTTACAGAACGCTGACTTGTACCACCTGATAGTGTTGCCATAGAAAGCATAAATCCGAGTCTGAGGAGGTGAACCGCTCAGAATAGAATGTCATGGGTTGCCATCACTTGATTATGGTAATTATGGCATGAACACAGCATAAGCTCGTTTTAGTTCAGGAGGAACTGTAAAAGGCGGCTGCTTTTGTTTGCGGCGCTCGGTGACTTTGTCTACAACTCTGCATAGCCTCATGGAACGCACCGATGACATGACGTCTGTGCGAGCGGGGTGCCGGAGGTATGCAAATACATACACTGACAAGCAGGTAGGACATCCTAATTTTGAATTAATTCTGAAAATATTTTGTTCCTTCAATCTGTGGATTAAAAAAAACAATCCACAACAACAGCGTGAAAGTAGCCCAATTGCGCGGGAAAACCACAGACTTGGCAACACAACAGCCAGGTGATGACAGTTTTTACCCTAAGCTTTGGCGTTGTTTGTCAATGCTGTCAAATTAAACCACAATTAAAATATCTACACGGAGCCAGCCTAACTTAGGCAAGATCCCTCCATTAACAAGCAAGCGAGTATGGCATTGGTGTAAAATAACGCTGTGCAGGGTCGGAAATGCCACCAAAATGAATAAAAATGCCCTCAAAATTCAAGATAGTGTAAATGCATTTAAATAATAATAGTATAACAATAGTAATTTGTCAGTAATACACAGCATAGATTTTGCTCATTTACCAATTCCAGCATGATGCCAAGGACATATTTATGTAAGTGATTTAAAGATGTTCTACAGTATGCAACTAACTTCATTTTTATGTTATTATGAGAGGGGCGCCCTTTTTTTCGCTTGAGCACCTGCCCTCCAAAATTTCTGTGCACGTCCCTGCCAGGGGTGTCCAACCCTGCTCCTGAAGGAAGCCAAAATCGCACTTGCCTGGAGGTATCTAGTAATCCTGAAGACCTTGATTATCTGGTCCACGTGTGTTCGGTTACAATTGGAGCTAAACTCTACAGGAGCAGGACTCGACCTGAGATATAGTGTCACAAAAATAAGATAAATGTGACTGCTTGCTCTTTACAACAATGCTCAGAATGAAATGTCTTTAGCAACACTGTCTTGACTTTAGTCTGCAGAGGTAAAATCTTTATTCGTTAATGTGGGTGAATTGTCTTTAATGAACTTTTATAACTAATACATTTTAATGGTGTATTTACATCATTTTCTACATACAACATCCGACAAGACAGACACCCAATAAATAAAGTGAAACATTTGTTTTCTTTCACTTTTCTTACCCTTCAGAACTTCATCCAGTATCATCCAAACTCTTCAGCTGTCCAAGAAGGGAGGGAGTGGCACTAGGTACACAGTGAAGTCATTTCCTGTGGGTGTTTGCTTTTTGAAACCACATCCTCCAGGTTTTCTCATGACATTTTCTTTTTTTGATTGGCGTTCCTTTATCTTGGTGGGACAGAATGACTATACCAAGAGTACAAAACGGTACCAGCTGAGAACATCATAATTATGGCACACATAACTATACAGCACCAACACTGCCGAGAAGTAAATATCGAATTAGAGACATACAGAAATTCAACATATACACTCAATACATAATACTTAAAACACTCTCCTACTTCTGTATATACTTGGCTTGTGCACAATTACTAATGGCAGAGATGTCTGCCCCTAATTTTGACACTTATTTTATTTAAATATATTAACAGTGAACTCTCACCTTCTGTTTACATACCCCTTTAAACAATGTTGGATAGCGTTGTGTTGAAATAATTGTACATTTGAAACCCAATAAATGATCACTTGCATGAAGACTGGCTCTCAGAGAAAAAGGGATTCAGTGTCCTGTTGCTTTTTTTTTTTTTTTGTCCGTCNGGGGTGATAGTGACTGTGTTGCAGCTCTGTGCCGGAGAGTGTACATCCCACAATTCAAGCCTGTGAACGTTTCCTTCTCTTTTAGTATACATTATAATCCAATCCAGTCAAATAGAACAGTGTTTTACAGTAATTCTTAAATCCCAAAATATTAACATTATTGTAATGCAGGCCTGAAGAAGAGCACATAACTTTTTTTTTTAATTATTATTATTATTATTATTCCAAGTCAAACTTGCTTCTAAATGGTGCATTAGCTGCCCTATCATGTTAGTAGCACAGAACATGGTAAATCAAACTAGGGTAGGGATTTGTTGAGAAGCAATTCCAGGGAGTGAAGTGAAAAGAAGGGATATGGACAGAAAAGCAGCGAGTTCCCAACTCTATTCACCCTGTTTGCATCCTTCGCTTTAACGTTTTTTTTTCAAACCGTTGCAGTCAGGCTTCCTGCCCTCAGGATGATGGGTAAAGCTGGATTGTGATTTCACATAAAATTTTCCTTAAATGAGACAGAAACACCTGAAAACAGATGAAAAGGATGTTTTACTGTTAATTCATTTAAACTTTATTATACTTGAGAAATGTTCACATGGAAGCTAAACATAATGAGTTCACCTAAAAGTGAAAATTCTGTCATCATTTACTCACCCATGTCGTTCCTTTTTTCCTTTTGTGGAACCATTTTTGACTATAAAGTGTAGAGTTGTCAAAATACCAACTTTGGTACCACATCGGTACTGAAATCTTAAAAATGTGACACTTTGAGCGCTATTGAGTGGATTTGTAAACACCTCTGATTGGCCATTGTGTTCACGCGCTCGTCGGATATGTCTGTGATTGGCTACAATGATCAACGCTTCAAAAACGTCATCAATGACGCTCTTCACTGAGCGCTTACACAGCTACACGGGAGCTCCCGCTTTCAAATTCAAATGCTCCCGTGTGTTAATCATTGTAGCCAATCACAGACATATCTGATGAGCTTGTGAACACAATGGCCAATCAGAGGTGTTTATGAATCCGCTCAAAGGGTGTGTCTCAATCAGCTCCCTAGTTCAGTAGTCAGGGCACTGATCAGGGAGTCGGCCAGTTTAAGGGCTGTCTCAATCGCGGAATCCTTCCAGGGCAATGAAACGTTCGCTCCCCAAAAAGTCCCACAATGCACTGTGAAAACCAGAGAGCATCGATGCTCACTATGCTCCCTTAACGGAAGTTGTGAAGCGCGAAACTTGAAACTCGAAACACAAATGATCGCCTTGCACGTGCTTCCGCTTTCTGTATTCTTCAAAAAGCTTACGCTGTATGTCCTACGCCTTCCCTATTCTACTTACGGAACGAACGCGGCGGCAGTTTTGTTTTTTTCTGTAAGTAGAATAGGGAAGGCGTAGGACATACAGCGTAAGCTTTTTGAAGAATACAGAAAGCGGAAGCACGTGAAAGGCGATCATTTGTGTTTATAAAGCATATACATTTACATTTTTTTCGAAAATGACCGATCGTTTCGCTTGATAAGACCCTTATTCCTCGTCTGCTATCGTTTAAAGCCCTTTGAAGCTGCACTGAAACTGTAATTTTGACCTTCAACCGTTTGGAGGTCATTGAAGTCCACTATAAGGAGAAAAATCCTGGAATGTTTTAATCAAAAACCTTCATTTCTTTTCGACTGAAGAAAGAAAGACATGAACATCTTGGATGACATGGGGTGAGTAAATTATCAGGAAAATTTTATTTGAAAGTGAACTAATCCTTTAAATCACGTGAGCCAACTCACTACACATAACGACGCGCGATAGATGTTTTTAAAAATACAAATCATTATTTAATTATATTTCAGCATAAACATACATTGTTAGCTAGTTTATGTTCATTACCTGTCTAACATTTATAATTTATTTACAGCTGAAATGTTGCACGTACATGTAACAAGCAAAGTATTTATCATAAAGTATTTTAAATAACATTACAAGAAATGTCAGGGAGCTGATTGAGACACACCCAAAGAGTCACATTTTTAAGATTTCCGTAGCGATTGGTACTGAAGTCTGTACTTTTGACAACTCTAATACAGTGAGACAAAATAGACTTTCATTTTATTGACAAAAAACTTGAAGCATAAAAGAAGAAAAAAATAAGTTATACAGGTTTGAAAGGACTTGAGGGTGAGTAAATGACGACAACTTTTTCAAAAACTAAACATTAAAATTTGTCCCAGTAGAACTTCCTGTTTCAACAAAAGGAGAGAAAATTGTGTCAAACCATTTCATGGGGTCTTTAAAGTAATAAACACTCACCTGAGTGTATCTGGCATCTATGCATTTCCACTCTCTGTTGAGTAAAAAGGAGAAAAGTCAAAAATTAAAGCAAAAACCACAGCTTAAATCGATAGAGTAATTTCCAAAGGCAGCAGAAACAAAATCTACAGACTGCTGTTACAGTTGAATGCACATTAAATAGACCTTTTGTTTGTTATTTTCTCACATAGCCAGCTGGGGAAAAATGTAACCAGTAATTTCCACTAGATGGCGCCAACACCATCATGTGCCATCACAAAATCTTGCCATAACAAATTTTGTTTCTGCAGAATTATTAAGGAGAAGCGAATTGCTCATTCATCATTATACAAACATCCTTAATCACCATTTGCAGTGTCGGTTTCATACAAAACCTTAACACATCTATAAGTGTTCCCTCATTGCCATTATATATATATATAAAAAATAAGTGTTATGGACCAGGTTTTCACTACTTTTAAGCTTTTTATGATCCATATCCATAAATAGCATTTCGTTCCAGGTGTGCTGTTCAGCATAGCATGGGTTCCAGCTGATGCTGTGCCTGTGATTTAATATGGACGGGCTGACAGCAAGCTGTGTAAACAGTCATTAGTAATTCATGGCTGGGTCCAGAGCCCCAGGCTTCAATTAACCCCAGTCTATGCTAAATTCTACCTTTCTATCTTTCCTTTGCTTGCTCTTTTCCTCTTCTTACACGTTCTTTTCATATCTCATTCATTTTCATAGCCCTATCATTTGATTCTCTCCCAAATGACCATCGCTCTGTCTTATTTTCTCAGGTTGGTTTGCCCTCAATTGCCTTTGGCTGACTGGCTCCGTCTCGTAATGAATGAATTGGACCGAATGGCACAACAGCTGCACGTTATCAGTTATGGGCAGAAATGGAGAATCCAGTTTGTAATTCTCAATTTATGTAAATTATGCATTTTGTGATTATAATTAAATCATATAATTGACTAAACACGTAATACGCATGTGCAAGACGTCACCGTTTTCACAGATTCGAGTTTTTGCCAGTTTACACGGGGATGACGCGGTTTGAAGGCTGCATACGTCATCGAGGCGGTCTCATTTAAGAAAAGTAACCGTTAGATTACAAAGAAGGAAATGACAGTATTTTACACCTCACAAGGAATAACAGTCAATTTTATTACCGTTAATTTTCTTAAAGGGATAGTTCACCCAAAAATGAAAATTTGATGTTTATCTGCTTACCCCCAGGGCATCCAAGATGTAGGTGACTTTGTTTCTTCAGTAGAACACAAATGATGATTTTTAACTCCAACCGTTGCCGTCTGTCAGCCGTATAATGCGTGTCAATAGGAACTCCATCTATAAGAGTAAAAAAAAACATGCACAGACAAATCCAAATTAAACCCTGCGGCTCGTGACGACACATTGATGTCTTAAGACATGAAACGATCGGTTTGTGCGAGAAACCGAACAGTATTTATATAATTTTTTACCTCTAAAACACCACTATGTCCAACTGCCCTCCATATCCGGTGTGTGAGGTCTGAAAACACGTTCTGATGACGGAAGTGATGTCTCGCGCTTTGCTTCAATGAGTGCGAGACACCACTTCCGTTGTCAGAGCACGTTCAGACCTCACTTACCGGATGGCAGTTGGACATTGTGGAGTTTTAGAGGTAAAAAATAAATAAATACTGTTCTGTTTCTCGTACAAACCGAACGTTTCGTGTCTTAGGACATCAATGTGTCGTCACGAGCCGCAGGGTTTAATTTGGATTTGTCTGTGCATGTTTTTTTTACTCTTATAGATGGAGTTCCTATTGACACGCATTATACGGCTGACAGACCGCAACAGTTGGAGTTAAAAATTTTTTAAAACCGTTCAGTAGAACATCATTTGTGTTCTACTGAAGAAACAGTCACCTACATCTTGGATGTGCTGGGGGTAAGCAGATAAACATAAAATTTTCATTTTTGGGTGAACTATCCCTTTAAATAGGACATTCTTGATGACGTATGCAGCCTTCAAACGCGACCTCCGGAGGACGCAGCCTCCGAAATTAAACGCAGCTGGTATTGTTTTCAAATACTTGCACTTTGAAACCAGTTTTCAAAAGTTTGGGTTTTCATGCCACTAAAACGCTGTTGTCGTGTAAATGAACAGCCAAAACGTTTTTAGTTGAAAACGGTGTTGTGTAAACAGCCCCTAAAATACACAAAAATTAGCTAAGCCGTTTCTGCATTCTTTCACACAGCAAAGTTTGATTATAAACTTCTGGTTCACTTTCTCTTTTATTTTTTTTTTTGTATTTCAAATGAAGTTCATCTCATGTTACCATATTTGGTAATATTCACAATGTTAACACACAATTTCCCTTTAATTTTGACCCCATGTCTCTTAGCTTTGAGGCTAATATGTTTGTGTACACTTAAAAGTATACAAAATTAGCAAATTAACTTTTCCTGAAAAACAGACCACAGATATTGATGATTTTTAGGGATGTATACACATATTTGTCCAATACAACCAACACTGTTCTCCCCTTTTCGTCAAAGGTACCAACTGTCAAGTTTTTTTGTTTTTTGTTTTTTCCAGAATTTTAAATACATTTTGCATTAAAATGATCCTGTCCAAAATGTGTTTTGAATGGGAGTTATGAATTGTGTATAACCTCATATTGTCCAACACTCTTTCAGTTATATTGGACAATAAGAAGTTACACACAAATTGTAACTCAATTTGACAAGAGATACCTCTGAAATGCAAACAAATATCTCTCCCATGGTAAGACAACACAAAGACAAAACATTGTTAATCTTACTGTCTCCAAGCAGCTCCTCGGACATGAGTCCATCCTGCCTGTTGCCCAAAACGAAGGCCAGGAAAGAGAGAATAAGGGCGTCCAGGATGCCCATAATAGCCAGGATGTACGCCCAGCGCACTGAGCATGCTCCAATGGTGTATTTGTCCGTCCCTTCTCCGCACATCCTCTTCACCTCATCAGCATCCCAGCCGTCAGGATATATCATGCAGCCCAACACCAGACACGTACCTGAGAGTGAAAGCAGGCATTGTGAGATGTCCAGGTAAAATAAGTTCTATGGATTTAATCAACTGCAGAATTCATTTCTGTACTCAAGCGATATGATAGATGGCATTTCTAGAGTGTAAGCTGGGGAACAAAATGAGCTCAGATGAAAGAAGTCGTGGCAGTTTTGTTTGTTCAATTATGATATGGCTGACAGCTGAGATGAATGAGAAGAGAAGTACCAGTAATACTGGATGAGCCCCCAATTTATATTCACATACATACACACAAAGCTCACTGTTTACAGCTGCTATGAGTCATTTTTGCAAGACTTGCACACCATACAAAATTGCAAAACTAACTTGATAGTTATGTTTCTGAAGGAAATGTGATTCTTGCCAGTGTAAAATTCCCAGCCACAATGCTTGTTTGTTTGGGTGTTCTGGTGGTTGCTTAATGGCAAAGGAAAAAGAATCGACCACCAGGAAAAAATAATCGACTTCAAGGTCTCCATGGTTCCTAGATTTGGCATTTAGTTCACCCAAAAATGAAAGTACTGTCATTAATTACTCACCCTCACGTTGTTCCAAACCCGCAAGACCTTTGTTCATCTTCAGAACACCATTTAAGATATTTTTGATGAAATCCGAGAGTTTTTTTTTAACTCCCATTGAAAGCAACAAAATTACCACATTCAAGGTCCAGAGAAGTAGTAAAGAACTTAAAATAGTCTAAGTGATAAAAAAACCTCTCGGATGTTCTGAAGATGAACGAAGGTCTTGCGGGTTTGGAACGGCATGAGGGTGAGTAATTAATGACAGAAATTTCATTTTTGGGTGAACTAACCCTTTAAGTACTTTCTTCAATGCAAATCCAGGGGATTTTTCTAGCCATGTTATAGTCTGCCCAAAAGAATGAGTCTGATTCCTTTGTTCAGGAAGTTTATTTCTAGAGCACATTTAAAACAACAGAAGTTGGCCAAAGTGCTGAACATCCAAAATCATAAAATAAACAACAACAAAGAGACAAAAACAAAACATACAACTCTCAATTACGACATGGATTTTTTTGTGCATTACAAAAACAGTACAAACTCTTCTCAATTTTGAAGAGTTTGTATTGTTTGTAATGTGTACTGTTGATGTGCCGCCAGGAACATTGTTGGGAAACACTTGTCTAGCTACAGTTTGTGACAGCTTATGTGCTGCATTACCCTTCCATTATTACATATTTCACCGGACAAGCAATAGATCTGATCTCAGATCAGCAGCAGCTGTGGGAGCCTACATCATCCCTGATGAATTGAGAATGGAAAAACGCATCTTTCAGGAGTATCAGACAGGGCCTAGTCATGGTAAATCCCAGAAGACATTGTGCTGAGATAGGTGAATGCTGAATGTGCCAGTTTTGATGCACTGATAGTGTTCTGCAGGTACAATCCGTTACACAAGAGGAATCATTTATAATGTCATCAGGGCTTCTCTTCAGTTACACGACAAAAGGCTTTAGGTGCGTTCAAGCCATGTCATAAATGATTTTGAAATTAAAAAGTCCTTCATGTTCTTGTAGAACTTGTAATTACAAAGAGTAAACTCATCATTTTCTGAGAGCTACAACTTGTACCATGTACCACTGCAGATTTAAGATATGTTCGATTTGAAGCAGCACTGTGCAGACCGATCGGTTTATGACATCAAAGTACCGTGAGAGTGATTCGAAAGCATACAGAGCTTTATTTATAGTAATTACGACCAGTGTTGGGCGCGTTATGTTTTAAATTCATCTATTTGATTATGAAAAGTGAACAGCATGAGTAAGATGCATCATAAGATGCGCAATATGTCTGGAGACATGGAGTGGGTCAGACATGATTTTGACCACTTCATTAAGTTTTGTTTTGTAGAAAGCCTTTCATTAAAGTGAATTTCGTTTTGTAAAAATTGTATCTTAATTTTAATCAATGTTTCATCAACCAATTGCCTAGATTTAATAAATAAGAAGCAAATATATAACAGACAATATAATCATGACATGGAGGCGCCGGCGCAATCACTGGCGCGTGAACTGGAGCTCGTCTTACAGGCTAAATGAACCGAAACTTAGCGGCTGCTTGCCTCACGGACATGAGAAAAATATCTATAGAAAGCTTGAAATATCTACTTTAAAACGAAATAATTAAAAACGAAAACAAATAGGCTTCTATCATATAGTCCGAATGAAATGTGCATTCTCTCTCTAAGCGCGTCCACTATGAGCAGATGATGAGAGTCAGCAAATGTCAACTTCATCTTTGCAGCCGACACTGATTCAGAAAACATTACTTTATTAATAAACAATTAAAATGTCTCCTTGCTGTTTTTGTCACATTCATTACTTTTGCCGGTTCTTTATGACATGCTTTATGCGTGCGCTTGAGTGCTATATTAGCTACGTAAACGCTTATTATTATGGTTTATTCTCTCCAGTATTTAATAAGTAAAATTAATATAAATGTGATTAGTCAACTAGTGGCTTAAATGAACAACTACTAGTTGACTAGAAAAAAACTTATTTCACATATTTTCGATCCAGCATGTCACAAAGTGTATTCTGGTTTGAGCTCGCACTCCGCTCGCATGCTCTGACACACACACACAGAGCATCGTACATTATTATCAGTTTACAGTTATATTTGTGTATGACTAACTCCAACACACACCAGAGAAAAATCTTTGCAAGTCCTGTGAGAGAGCCTACTCGGATGAAAAGCGCTTCAGTGAGCTCAATTATAGTAACGCGGCATTTTTTTTTTGTCAGTAACGGTAACGGCGATGTAACGGGAGAAAAAGTAATTCGTTTGATTACTCGTTACTGAAAAAAGTAACGCCGTTGGTAACGCTGTTTATTTATAACGCCGTTATTCCCATCACTGATTACGACATGGCGTGAACGCAGCATTTGATGCTAGGCTTAAGTATACTTAGGAAACAAGAAGGCCACCACAATGCTGTAGTTACCATTGTGGGGGGGGGAAATATATTTTATTTATTTATTTTTATTTTTTTAGACCTGATTTTAAGTTGGGGATGTGTTAAAGAATGATTGATTGAAGCTGAGTACAAACACAACTAGCTATGTTCACATCTCCCTGTTTTTATGTGCAATTTGAAGTATCACATCAGAAACAAGTGATGGAAATGGCAAATTTCGGGGGGGAAAATCCCTTAATTCGCAAAAGTTTTCATGCTCGCTTGAGGTGGTTTTTGACTTGTGCGAAAAAGAGTTAATGCGAATAATGGGAAGCATTGCACAGCTTCTGGTTGTGAAACTGCTGAGATTTAAATTCCTGAAGAAATGGGAAAACCTTTCACAGGTGAGAATGTGTTGGTTTGTGTTTTTATATGTATTAACTCAATATTACATGTTTTTACTATGGTACTTTTAATGTTTTTTACTTTTACTATGGTAACTTTTTAATGTCATGTCCCTGGGTGCAAAATCTGAAAAGATTTCCAGATTACTTTAATTACTTTTAATACTTGAATAAACTCCCGCTAGAGATTTTATCAGATAAACATCATATTTGGTCAGTCTATTCTAAAGGCCTTTGCGACGTTAATTTGCGAAGATCTTGAGTTTCCGCTGAAGGGAGTGTCTGTGGCGGCCTGACAAAATTCGAGGTTTTGTCATGAAACAGGAAGTTGTTGTAACTCAAGCATACAATAAACACTAAACTTCACATGTTTGATAAGTGCCCTGGCCTGAAGACATCTACATACCAAAATTTNTGTTTGTACTCAACTTTACTCAATCATTCTTAAACACATCCCCAACTTAAAGTCAGGTCTCAAAAAAAATTTTTTTTTTAAATAAAATAAATGTTTTTCCCCCTCAATGGTAACTACAGCATTGTGGTGGCCACAATGCTGTAGTTAGCATTGAGGGGGGAAACATTTTATTTTATTTTATTTTTTATTTTTTTTGAGACCTGATTTTAAGTTGGGGATGTGTTAAAGATTGATTGAGTGAAGCTGAGTACAAACACTACTAGCTATGTTTACATCTCCCTGTTTTTATGTGCAATTTGAATTATCGCATCAGAAACAAGTGATGGAAATGCCAAATTTCGGGGGGGAAAATCCCTTAATTCGCAAAAGTTTTTATGCTCGCTTGAGGTGGTTTTTGACTTGTGCGAAAAAGAGTTAATGCGAATAATGGGAAGCATTGCACAGCTTCTGGTTGTGAAACCGCTGAGATTTAAATTCCTGAAGAAATGGGAAAACCTTTCACAGGTGAGAATGTGTTGGTTTGTGTTTTTATATGTATTAACTCAATATTACATGTTTTTACTATGGTACTTTTAATGTTTTTTACTTTTACTATGGTAACTTTTTAATGTCATGTCCCTGGGTGCAAAATCTGAAAAGATTTCCAGATTACTTTAATTACTTTTAATACTTGAATAAACTCCCGCTAGAGATTTTATCAGATAAACATCATATTTGGTCAGTCTATTCTAAAGGCCTTTGCGACGTTAATTTGCGAAGATCTTGAGTTTCCGCTGAAGGGAGTGTCTGTGGCGGCCTGACAAAATTCGAGGTTTTGTCATGAAACAGGAAGTTGTTGTAACTCAAGCATACAATAAACACTAAACTTCACATGTTTGATAAGTGCCCTGGCCTGAAGACATCTACATACCAAAATTTAGTTGTAGTCATAGCGCCACCAGCTGGTAGCGGGAAGTGTGGCAAATACAAATGACTGACGTAGTCCTCCTATATTTATATACTTAAATGCATATTACCCACGTGCTCTGTTTTCCTAAAGCCACCGGGTGGTGGTGGCACGGGTGCGAGGGCCATTTCATCACTGCTTGCAGCTTTAATTTTTCTTGGTTTCTGCAAACTTTGAAAAGATTTGCTTCACGTTTGGATGGAAACCCAGCTACTGTCACATCAAGAAGGCCCCCTGTTCAAGTCTCTGAGTTTGTGTGTTGACGTGGATTTTCTCTTGGTGCTCCAGTTTCCCCTCATAATCGAAAAACATGCAGGATAGGTGAACTGGAGACAATAAATTACATGAGTTAGTGTCTGAATATGTGAGGCAATGGACTATGCCAAGGGCTGTAGGCAAGGAAAAACCCAGGATTGTCCCAGGGTCTTCAATCCTACTCCTAGAGCACCACCGCCCTGCAGAGATAAGCTCCAACACACATGCCTGGGAGTTTGACTCATTTAGCTAGTTTATAAGGCTACAGGCTTCCTCGACCAAACTACTGTTCCCATCATCTCATATGGCACTGAGAAAATGGTAAATAGATAAAACATCAGTTGCATCTTTTGCTCTTCATTTTGTGGCTTAAGTGAAAAAAAGCTTCCTGCCACTGCAAGAAAGTAAACATGAGAAATTGCCCAACTGTTTATTTCAACCAAATTCACTTAAATGCACATCATGTAGTAATTACAACATCCAAACTCATAAGTAGGTACTTTTCAGCAGGACTTGAAAGCAGCATAACTGGTTGAATGGAAGACAGTCTAACATTTACATTTTATCATTTAGCAGACACTTTTATCCAAAGCGACTTACAAATGAGGAGGACAGCTGAAGCAATCAAACCAATTGTTTTAGCACAGTCAGGAAAAAAAGGGAAAAAAAAGAAACTTAAGGTGCGAGTAGGAAGAAAAGTGGCATTGCCAGAGTTAAAAAAGCTCGCATACGGATGCTGCCAAATGAATCAGGCATGATTAACACATCCCCTATTTTTCTTTGTCACACAGTTTGCTGTTTCACAAAATAGCTAGAGACATGAACAGTCACTAAAAGCCTTTTCCTGCATTCTATATCTCTGTCCCTCTATCTCTGGCTTTAATCTCTTGGCTCATGCGTCTAATAAGCAAAACTTCAAAAGACATTCATCATCATTAAACTAATAGCCATCAGCAGACTAATAGTAATCACATTAAAGCTGAGAGCCAATCACCCGCATCCCTGCGTCCACAGCTTATTTTCACTGCAGTCACTCTAAGAGGGTTCACGGGTTTCTCCTTGGGGCTGTTTATGGAACTGCAACTAAGGCTATCACTCGTGTAACCGGCCTTCCTGCATTTGTGATTGTTCTTTTGGTTGTTAAACAGTGTCCTATACAAGTGCGGCATGGCAAGTTTTCAAGTAATTTGCAACATTGAAATTGAAAATGCTGCATGACGCAACACTATCACAACCAATCAGAACATATTAGATGTTTAATTTACATGTATGTGGAGCAGGATTTTGGACCAATGAGATTTCAGTGTGAGCGGGACTACACTGGCTGAGGAAATAGAACAAGAAACCAAATGGTTTATTTCCATGCCTTCCAACAATTTCTGTCAGTTTCTGGCTCAATCAATGGTGCAAGTTTGATTGGGTCCCCAGTTTTTGAGACCACAGATAAAGTGTTTAGGAAATAGTGTTTTTGATTGGCAGCACAGAATATCATATGGGACATCACTGGAGGTAAGGTTGCGGAGTTTACTGCTTTAAAACTGACCATATTCATGGACCCATATTCACATTATGTGGGAAATGCTTATAAATAATTGAAAACATCAGCATTTTCTCTCATTACACATCCTCTCCAGAGCCTGCAGCACTGCACCACACACATATACTAATGAAGAGGAGCTCTTCAGCTAAACCTTTCAATGTTATTGAAGAGACACACACAGCTGAGCTCTGATAATGAGCTGTCCTTATCTCAACCATCTTTCGAAAGACAAGTTGTCTTTTTCATCCCATTTTCTCTTATTTTTATGTAATAGATGCAGTAGAATAGATTATGGAAAGGGAACCTCATGGTTCTGTACTATCGCTAGCTCTTTTTTAATAGATTAGACTGCGGTTGCATTGTGAAGGCTTTGATTTTGCTGGCAGCGAGCACTCATCCTGCATCTGGGTCAGTGAGAGTGCTCTGAATGCAGATGCTGAGAGTGTCACATCCGAGATGCGTTTGTAGATAGCGGCTATAAATAGGAGGATTCTGCGTGTGAGAGAACATGCTTCCGTAAGGAAAGATACATTTGTGATACCCTTCTCCGTGCCCTTAAGTCTTTACTCTTCTCTGCATATCTATTTTCATGATATCCTGTAATCTCAGCCAACGATTTTTTGATGAAGCCCCTCGATGGAGATGTTTTGAAGAATGTTCACACTGCTCTTTTCCATGAAATGGGCTCCAAAAAACAAACAAAAAAAAATCATAAACATACCATAAATGTAGTCTATATTAGTGGTTCCCAGCCTTTTTTCCAGATGACCCCTATTTTAGCATTCAAAATCCTTCAAAATTGTATCCGACCCATGTTCGGTGTAGAACAGGGGTTGCGAACGTCGGTCCTGAAGAGCCTCAGTCCTTCGGAGTTTAGCTCCAATTCTGATAAAAGCTTACCTGCCTATCACTTTCTAGCAACCCCTCAGACCATGATTAGCTATGACTTATATTTTTTGGAGGGAAAAACACAAAAGTAGATGTTTTGAAGAATGTTCACGCTGCTCTTTTCCATGCAGTGGGCTCCAAAATCACCATAAACATACCATAAAAGTAGTCTATATCAGTGGTTCCCAAACTTTTTTTCCAGGCGACCCCTATTTTAACATGAAAAATTCTTTAAAATTGTACCCGACCCGTGTTTGGTAAAGATCCCATTCAGAAGAGAATTTTGTCTTAACATCCAAGAGCCTGTCCTCTGCTTCTAAATACTTCACATCCTCCTTTGCGGTGATTTGATTCATTATCCATGTGCATTTGGCAACATGTTCATCAACATATGAGAATTGTGGCTTCATCTCTTCCTGTAGCAGTTCCATGTGACTCAGGTAAATTCCCCTCAGCCTGTTTAAGAAGTGATAGAAAGTGTTTTACATCCTGTTTCCTCAGTTTCTGATTTCCACTTTACGCACAAATGCGTCAACGATTTCCTTGCATTCGTTTGTTTCGTATAGACTGAAAATATCAGACAGGAATGATGTTCTAAAAAGAAATTCATTGGTCATTTCGTCAAGCATTTTCTGGTTGATCAGTCTCAGGAACTCCTTTATTTTTTCTTTCAGTTCAATAAAACAAGCTAACACTTGGCCCCTTGATAGCCAGCGCACTTCGATATGAAGGAGTGTCTGGTGCGCCTCATCTTCACGCCAGCTCCGAAAAGATTTGTTTGTTCACCGGACGGGCTGACAGAGATGGCTGTTGGCCAGGGCTTGACGATGGTGAAACATACAGTGAAACATATGGTCTAATTTTAAGATACATTTATATTGTTTTCTGTCATTTTTGGAGCTTGATAGTCCCAGTCTCCATTCACTTTCATTGTATGAAAAAAAGAAGATTGGACACTAAATATGAACATTCATCAAAATGTTGCATTGGTTGCATTTGGAATGACATGAGGATGCGTATTTGATGACAGAATTGTCATTGTTGGGTGAACTATTTGTTCAGCCATGCATTTGTATGCAAGTTAGTAGTGAAGGATAGAAGAAAGGTGCATCCGCAAACTAATTTTCCCCTAACATCGCTTGACTTGGCATTTCTTTGAAAATGTCTTTACATCCCAGCCAATGGGAGGCGAAGAAAGAAGCACCAAGGACGATATGGGAAGGAGACAAGATGGATGGAGAGAGGAGAAGATAATGCAAGGTTGAAAGACTTCATGTCTCTCCTCGCCTCTTTCTCGCTAAGCTGCCGTTGTTTGCTGCTTAATGTATTGTCAAGGCAGGAATAGAATAGAGCCTCAGGGTTTGTGTTTCATCCTGAGAATGGCAGCTTGTTGTTTTTCTTTGCAGTAAGGGATGAATGGTGGGAAAGAATAGAAGTAAAAGAGAAAAAGAGAGATAGAGAGAGAGGAAAAAACACCCCAGTGCATCCATGGTAATGTAAATCTCTGTGCTTCAGCAGTGAGACACTAGCTTTTCTCTAAAACCTAGTGGGCTGCCTTCCTAGACAACATTTTAGGACACCATAGCAGTGCTCCTCAACATTATGTTGCCTTCCAATACTTCGTTTTGGCCAAATACTAGGGTAAAATCACATTTTATGCTGATTAGAGTAGTGGTTTTCAATCCTGGACCTCCACCACTCTGCACATTTTAGGGCTTTTCACACTGCGCTTAACCCTGGGTTAACGTCATTCTAAACACCGCTTTTAACCCTGGGTAAAGGAACGTTTCACACAACAGCTAACCAATAGCATCCATCATATTCACGTGCTTTAGACAGTCACAAAAACACTGCGCATTGTATATAAACAGTAAATTCGGTGTTTGAGAGGAAAAATGTCAAATGCTGACAGAAAACACAACAATTTAAGTGAAGAAGAGACCGTTTCATTCTTACCTTTATAGTCCCATTTAGTATAAACTCGATAATACAGTCGGCAATATGAGGATGCGCAATACTAAAGCTATGGAAATAAGTCGCGTGCTACGTTTATCTAATCAATGACACCGCAAGTTTGCAAATGAGAACGTTAACCCAGAGTTTAGGAATGTACAATGTGAAACGTCAGCTTATGAATACCCAGGATTAATTGTTAACCCCGGGTGAAACATGGTTTAGAATGACCCAGGGTTAAAAATTTCAAGTGTGAAAATTTTGTATGTCTCCTTTATTTAACACACCTGATTCAGAGCATCAGCTCGTTAGGAGAGAGCTCCATAAACTGAACTGTGTGTCAGATAAGAGAGAAAAATGTGCAGAGCGGTAGGTTTCCAGGACCAGGATTTTGAAAACCTGTATTAGAGCATTGCATTGTTAGCTTAGCAACATGCAAACATCAAACTACTGGAATTAATTGTAAGTTGCTGTCTGTGTAGAACATTTCAAATAAGTTACTTAAGAGGTTACATTTCAGTTAGGAAGCTGCCTAATAGTAGATAGCAAAGTAGCTCACTAGGTTTTTGAACCGAGCTAGTAAAAACACTCACACTAGCACTTTTGGTGCTTGTTTGACATCAGAATTTGGTTATTTGGATGATGTGAATTCTTGCACAAACCATACCCAAATAGGTGGTCTGGGTTACGGTTCATGTGTAGCCTACGCCAGTAGGCTACAGCTGCTGATATGAACGCAATTGTACTAAATCACAGAAGTGATTAAACTACTGATGACGTATTATTTGGTAAAACTGTATTTGTTTGTTTTGAGCATGAGCATTTTTATCAAGCTTGTATGTTTATGTTCAGTTTTTTCACTTTATTGGCAATGAAAAGGACCTATTAATTGCCATTAAAGTGAAATTACTGAATCTAAACATACGAGCTTGATAAAAATGCTAATTTTAGAAGAAAATTTCAGATGGCACTTAGAGGCTTTTGCATCTGAAGTCTTCATATATATATATATATATATCTCATTTCTGCTTGCCTTCAGCAGAAATGGACTCTTGCATTCTTTAGAACATTTGCAGTATATATTATAGCATATAAGTGCGTTATGTGTTAACGCTTTGGAAACAAGACCAAAGTATAAAAGTGAGGTGAGCAACACTATGTATTTTGCTGTCGTCTTTTGCATCGTCATTATAGCAACAAGGGTAAACTGCTGTCACTTTGATAATCAAACATACCGCGGTTCAGAATAAAAAAAATACAGAGTGAACACAATCCACAATACAACCCAAGTTGTTCTGAACTTGGGTTCAGCACAAGCAATCAAAGCACCCTTAAATTTACACAAACACAATATTGGGTGGTAAAAGTTTACATACCGCAAACTACCTTAGCATATGTCCAACATTTACACATATCCAAGAACTCTGAATTGATTAATTTCAATCCATTTTTACAGCTTGGCACTGAACGTGTCTCATCACATTGATGGAAATACATCAGTGGGAGTGCTGCAGAATCAATGCCTCTCTGTTACGGACATTGTGGGAGATTTGTAGACGCTCCCTTGGGCGACAAGGTAAGTAGTAAAAATGATTGAAGATTAAATTTACAGGCCCGTGTCTCCCTGGGATGGCTGATTTTTAGCAACGGGAGCTTGTATCAAAGCTTATGTAGGCATCTCTGAGATATGAAATCATCAACACTGGCTAAATACACAACCACACACCTCACAGATTATTTTAAACATTATCTATCTATCTATCTATCTATCTATCTATCTATCTATCTATCTATCTATCTATCTATCTATCTATCTATCTATCTATCTATCTATCTATCTATCTCAATTGTCTGTCTGTCTGTCTGTCTGTCACCCTATTAGTTCACCTCATCATGTATGCAATTATGTAGATGCAAGCTGTGCTTTCACGCATAACTGACGCAAGACAAATTTGGGTTCAGCCTGCTTCAGACAAACATCTGTCTGTGACTGAGTGAATTAAAGCCTAGATTCCAAATGATTTGCCTCTCTGCTTTGACAGTGGCATATGTTACATATCACAGGCTTGCATTTTCGACCTCAGACAGCGGATCCCACTGTGGATTATTTCAAAAGTAGGTTTCACTAAGAGTTTTGGGTCTGCAGTGGATAAACACAAATAAGACATAATACTGCTGACAAATTAAATGTTTAAAATGTAATAGGGGCTAACTGCATACTGCGGAGTATACACTTTACACTACCTCATATTTTTAAATAACGTGAAACAGCACAGATTAAATTTCAAAGTGTGCCACATTATTGATGCATGACCTGACTTATAAATAGAGATGCACTGATATATCGGCCAATAATCTTTATTGGCCAATAAAAGCTAATTTTCACACTATCGGCTATCGGACGATAATTTAAAAACAACCGATAGTCATGGCCGATATATCTTGTCAATCAAAAGAGGGCAGGAAAATGCACTGCATTTGGGCTTTGTGTAAAGAAAATGCTAAGTAACCAGTTTGATCTTCAATATTAATTGTAGTTATATTAATTAATATCATTCAGAAAGTTAAGAAATATTAATTTAATCTTCAGAATTTAGTTAATGTGTGTTAATATCAATTTGAGTAATGTGTTTGTTTATAACTAATACCAGTTACTCTGAAACAAGTTGATGAAATGGAGAGAATAAAGTTTTTATTTGCATTTCTTTCAAAATATAATAATTAAAATTATGATTAAATATTAATTATAAACATTGTAAAACGTAGCTTAGTATACAGCAAATTACCAAACAGTATGCATACTGTGTACTGCAGAAACAGTAAGAGTAAACCTGAAGTATGATATTCTAGCCATATCCAAAGTCACATAAAGCAGGTGGCTTTCTGAATTTTTAACTTCATTTTAATTGCAATTCTATAAAAAAAAAAAAAAATTAATAACCCCTTTTAAAAGATGAAAAGAAACAAGACAAGGTGTTACAATGCAGCCTCCGAATTAAAACTGCATAAAAATAAAGCGGCTCTAAGGAAACTCTGAGATGTGGTTAGACTTGTTATTCACGCCACAACTGAGAATCGGCTCTGAGCGCGTGCCAGTTCTGTGGAGTGAGTTGCGTTGTCATGGAGATGCTCTCTGGAATTTCAGTCTTGTGAGGTGTTTGATAAGTGATGGGTGTTATTGACTGCAGCATTCCTTAACTCCGCCCTCCTAGGCAAACCAGGCCTGGCAATGTAGCAGAACTGACACAGAAAGCTCTTTTATCGTACCTGCTGTCTCTTTGGCTATTTTCAGAAAGCGAACTACCATAGTACTCTTACTTTTTTTCTGCATTATAAAGTATGTATACTGTGCACAGTATGCTAATTTCTGTATGCATGAAACATCCACATGCCATCTGCATTGCCAAAATGTGCAATATACTACCACAGGTTGATAGCAGTATTATTCCGCCTTCTAAGATTTGTTTGTTTGGAGGACATTCTAAAACAGCATTGCATATACCATTTGCAGATAAGACATTTGGAATATGCACTGTGACATTCTCAGTGAAGAAATTGATTATAAATATATTTCATTTAAAAAAGCACTGTCAAAAAGAATTGTTGGTTTAACTTAAAAAATTAAGTTAACTGGTTGCCTTAATTTTGAGTTCATTGAAAAATATTGAGTTAATACAATGAAAGCGATTGATTTAATCAACAGAAACTCAAAATGTTATGTTATCTGAACTACATTAATTATCTAAGTTGATTTGACAAAAGAAAAATTGTTATAAATCATAAAAAAACAATTAGTCAGAAAATTTTTCAAAAAAACCCCCAATCTAATAAAATATTGGATTAGCTACACATTTAATGCTTATTATAATATTACGTTGCTTACTATTTACTACTACGCAGTATTCACTGAATACTGTTAAATATTCCTTGAAAAAACAAAATGCGCTATGCAACCATAAATGTTTTGTATGCAACATTGCTGTCACATGACTCAATTACGCCATACTTAGTGTCCATTTATCATGTCGGAAATAAACACTTTTTTTCTGTTACATTTTTAATCCAATTTTGGGTACAAAATTATGAAATGTAAAATCTTACATTTTGGTATCCAAAAATTTGTCAAGAAATAAAAAAAACTAAAATGATAACTAGTATTTATAGTATTCAAATAACTTTTTATGAATTTTGATTTGATTGTTAAAAAGTTTTGATTGGATTACTAAATTTTTGAACAAAATTAAACTAAACCAGTGAGGTCATGTGACAATAATGTTCTGTTTAAAACTTTTATCATTGAATAATGCTTACTCTTTCATATGCTATTTCTAAAAAATCTGAATAAACTATACTTCAAACAGTAAGCAATACACTAATATTCCATTTCCAAAAATAGTATCTTTCTCTTTGTCTGCTCTATACATTATTGCAGTTTATGTATACAATAGGACAAATCTAGCCATATGTCCAAAAATATGGTGCATTATGCTTAACATCTTGAAAATATGTTGTCTTAACCTGTTTAACGTTTTCAAATATAACCTCATTACCCTAGACTACATATCCCATAATTCTATGGGGGTGATGAAACAGTAAAGGTGATTGGGAACAGGTGGTCCAATTAATTACTAGCGAGCACGAGCATACCCGCCAAGTGTGGGCGGAAACCAAATGAGCGTGCCAAAATACAGATTTAACCAGAGGAGAGAGAGACACAAACACTATGAGCTCTACAGGACACGCATCAAGCCCTTAATAGACAGTAAGAAAAAGCAAACAGATTAAGAGAAAAATCCTCTTTTATCGTTCTGATGCACTTATTTCAACCACACAAGCCGGATTGGCATAGCAAGCCTATTTGGATAGCGACCAGCGTGTTGTGTGTGTATTTGGCAGAATTCAATACTATGTGATAGCTGTTTCCTCTTCCCGGTTGGAAACCAATAAGTTTTGAATCAGAGCCCCAAGGATGGGAGTTTATTTAGCCCTGCCAAGCGCTCATTGAAGTGTCCGCGTGATGCGTGGTGTGTCATGCCAAATGCAGTCCTCATCTTCATGGCTTGACAGACACTAGCTTTGCTTCCCTCTCTGTGTTCTGTTGTATTAACACAGCTCTTCTAAATTCAGAGATAATCTCTTTCTCTCAGGTTTCCCAGACTCAGAGGAGGGAGCGTTTCTTTGAATATTCTACAGATGTCCTCTTTTCTTTCTCCGTGTGAGCTGAGCGTTTGAAGTTGGCTGATGATGGGATTGTTTTAATATTCCTCAGATGTGGCGCAGAGCCTAAGAACGTTTTATCCTCGGTGCACTGTGCTGTGATCGGTGTGCTCTGGCTCTGTCTCTCAGATTAGATGCTTTACTACGGGAGCAGAGAGGGCTGATCAATGCAGGCCCTCTGTGTGTTTGTGTGTGTATATTATTTATAATATATATATATATATACACATATATACACATACATGGGCAACATTTGACTCTCGAGTAAGGGGGGGGCAATATATATATTTTTTTGCAAAATATCTTTTTGTACCTGCATCAACAAATTATTCGCAGAAATTTAAGGCAAACAAGTTTAAGTTTGCTTGTTGTTTATTTACTCATTCATTTAATTATTCACTTGATTTGATTATGACTGGAAATGATGTGGACGATATGTGAATCAGTGTCCATCATTTTGCGAGCAACTGGTGATAAAGAAAAAGGCCATGTCGCAATATTGAAAATATTTCCATTTTAAACCATGAAGGCGAGCTAGTGGATATCACACAAACGTGAGAGTTATGCGGGTGAAGAAATCTCACATGCCAGTCATTCACTACAGAAACGGAAAGTAAAAACTGGAAACTTGTGAGCTTTTGGCATCTGACACTGCATTAACGGCGCATATTCTCTTAGAGACAATGAGAGATGAATCTAATTTATTTTCTTAATATTTCTCTTGTGGCCCATAGTGAGAAAAAAAATAGTATTTTTCGTGAATCGATAAGTATTTCGTGTTAAACAAGTTTTTTTTAAAATGAGGAATAGGCTATCTAACTAATATTTTCTTATCCCCACAGCGCATTGGTTATGCGGTGATGCGCTGATGATTTCGCTGGGCAAATTAATTGCAATATTAATTTAATAATTAAAGTAGCATGATAATAAGAATAATGTAATAGCCCTGCATGCTGTCCTCTATATGCCACTGTGAAGTGATAAACGGCATTCAGGCACGGCATTTATCCAAATCCACATGGACTGTTCAGTATTCAGTACTGCAATGTCCGAGTCTCACCTGTTTTAATGTGTTTTTCGTGTGTTTTCAGTCGGCGCAAGCAAGAAACGTTTACTAGACTGTGGACTAGCTTTGACTCTCTGAACAGTGGCCGTGCAGCCGAATTTTTATGACCATGGACGGTGCGCGTGTGCATTCGCCGAACGCATCTTTCCACGCTTACCGGGCAAAGGAGTCTCTCTGAAAGGCCCGCGCGCTCAACTGTGCGTGAGACGGAGCGGAACGCGGGAAATGAAGTATATCCGGGCCTTAACCGCTCCAAATTGTAGTGGACTGGAGCTGACGGCTCACATCGGGAAACATAAAAAATGACCCCGTTTAAAAGTTTACATTTTAAATTGATTCTTAGTTTACATCCCGACTTTTAATGCATTGTGTTTCCTTCTGGAGCATCAGTGAATGTTTGAACCTTTTTTAATAGTTGTGTTTGGGTCCCTCAGTTGTCCTCAGTGTGAAAAGATGGACCTCAGAATCATACAGTCACTGCTGGAAAGGGTTCAAATATGCAGAAGATGCTGGAAAATCAAAGAATCTGCAGGACCTGAAGGATTTTTCTGAAGAACAGAGTTCAGTTTAACTGCTCAGAACAAACAAGGAACTCAAGAACAACCATCACAATACAAACAAACAGTCGTGAATCATCCAGGTAATGAAACACAGTATTAAAAATCAAGGGTATGTAAACTTTTGAACGGGGTCATTTTTATAAATTCAGCTATTTTTCTGTTTTATGGACTATATGTAAACATCTGTTATGTGAAATAGCTTATTCAGGACAGTACTAAATAAAAAATAACATGCAATTTTTAAGATCCTTCTTATTTTGTTAAAACGTTTAAAGGTGCCGTAGAACGTGTTTTCAAAAGATGTAATATAAGTCTAAGGTGTCCCCTGAATGTGTCTGAAGTTTCAGCTCAAAATACCCCATAGATTTTTTTTTTTATTCTTTTTTTTTAACTGCCTATTTTGGGGCATCATTAAATATGAGCCGATTTAGGCTGCGGCCCCTTTATATTCTCGTGCTCTCCGCCCCCGGAGCTTGTGCTTGCCTTAAACAGCATAAACAAAGTTCACACAGCTAATATAACCCTCAAAATGGATCTTTACAAAGTGTTCGTCATGCAGCATGTCTAATCGCGTAAGTATGGTATTTATTTGGATGTTTACATTTGATTCTGAATGAGTTTGATGGTGCTCTGTGGCCCCATATGCAAATATTGGGGCCGTACATATTAATGATCCCGACTGTTACGTTACAGTCAGTGTTATGTTGAGATTCACCTGTTCTTCTGAGGTCTTTTAAACAAATGAGATTTACATAAGAAGGAGGAAACAATGGTGTTTGAGACTCACTGTATGTCATTTCCATGTACTGAACTCTTGTTATTCAACTATGCCGAGGTAAATTACATTTTTGATTCTAGGGCACCTTTAACATTTTTGCAGATTCCGCAAGGGGTATGTAAACTTTCGAGCTCAACTGTATATAGAAGTTTTGTATGTTTTGTTGCTTATAAAAACAATTGACTCCACGCACATCTACACCATATGCTTACAAAATCTTTTAAAAAAAATGTAATAATATTTTTATTAAAAGGTGAAGATGCCAATTTTCCTAGGCTGGACATCACTTTTGGCGACTACTACATATCCGAGTGATACGGCTTCTCAAACAAGAAAAAAAAATGTATAGAGCAGGACTTGATTTTGTCTATCGGGAATTGATTCGACCGTTGGATCTTTGTGGTTTGCTATTGCTGTGATGTCATGTGATTGACAAGTTGTCCCACCCTCACGCCAGTAAACACATCATTAGAGAAGAGATGTCCCTGCAAGAGGGAGGGGAAGTTATTTTGATTTAAAGATTATGAGGGCACATGAAAAAAATGATGTGCACGGATAAATCATTTATAATAAATGCTGCAATATCCCATAAAAAATAAAACTGTAGGTTTGGATTTCATAATAGTTAAATAGTTTCTGTGACTTTCACACAGTGTTTCCACAGAATGCAGTCATGCATCATTTCCTGGGGCTAGGTGCTTTGCTTAAGGGCACAATGGTGTTTCTTGCGGGAATCAAACCAGCCCTGTGGCTTAATCATTACATCACACCACCCCCAGATGTTTGGGGGTTTAATAACAGGAATGTGCACTTCCTCTAATGTTTCCTAAATTATCGAGTGAAAAAGGATAAATAGAATGGCACCACGGCTCTAGTTAGGACTGCAACACTCTGTTATCCTTTGCTCTAATTGGTGTTATAGCTCCAGGAAACCTGATTAGTATCAGAGACCACCTGCGGAGTGGTCTACTGAAGTAATTCTAGAAGAGGCACCTCTGTCGTGACCCTCTGAGCATTCACATGTACAACCCACCCCCCAATCCACTCGACCCCCACCGCTTGGCACGTGTACGTATCCGACCGAGACTAATTGTGCAACACTGCATCTGCACACAGAAAAGGGGAGGGCAGAGAAAGTGTGCGGTTTCCATGACAACTACCAGAGAGGTGGTTTTCAAATATCAGACTGCATGCGAACTAAGCTTCGTGCGTTCGAGGAGGTCAGCGTGTATGTCTGTGACAGTGTGTCCCTCTTGAATCGAAACCCAAATAAACAAGCAACTGTGAACGACCTTTAATACAAATGATGTAAGAAAGTCTTCTTGCCCTTGAGAGCAAAAGCTAAAAAATTTTCAAGAATGCAGCTTCAGTCACAGTACTTAAAGGGATAGTTTACCCAAAAATGAAAATTCTATCATTATTTACTCAAAATGTTTTTTGTCCATATAATGACAGTCAGTGGGGTCCAATATTGTCTTGTCTTTCATTGTATGGACAAAAACAGCTGAAATATTCTTAACAGTATCCTTTTTATCTTCAGATTTTTTGTTTTTGAAATGCCTGGTTACATTTACCGTTGTTATCGAATTTTGCGGATGAAATCCAGTCATCCAGTCAAAAGGAATCCACGTGATTGGGAATTTCGTGTGGGGGTGAAAGATTTCCCCATGCAGATTTTGCAGTGGGTTGATACCGAAAGCTGAAAGCTGCTTTGTTTGAAAGTGACTTCTACACTACTGACAATAGACAATTTAACTTTAAGTTAATTCTGGGCGACCAGAACCTTTGACCACCTCTGTTCTGACCACCATGTTTTATTTCCACTTGTCTTCTTCAAATGGTCTATTCTCTCCCACTTTAACTGTTCTTTTTGCAGCTGTTAGATCCTTTGTCTTTGCATTATCGCCTCTTTCTGTTCTCATTACTCTCTCTCTAAAGTCCTTTTCTATCTGTTCATTTTCTCCTGCAAATGCTCATGGCTGTTCTTGGGCTGAGAAAACTCACTAAAGCTCTCTTGAGCACAATCTCTGCCTCTCTGGCGTCCTGCCATGCTGGGCTGAGAGATAACCGAGGGGGGATTTCACTAAGAATGAATCGCACCCACTGATAACGTTGTTTATTTGCATGTACTTGTCTGCGTTGTTTCAGTATCCGATTCACTGTAGGAATTATGCAAATCGGCTATCGGACAAACGCACCCACAATATCTGTGCTGAGCGTAATTCGCGCCCCGCAGTTTCCCATATTGGTTGATTGTGAAGGATGCAGCAGTTCTGGCATACTTTACTGGGGCTGTACAGCATCACTCCACCACTGCAGTACAGCCACTTTTTGGCTCAATAAAATGGCTTGACTACACCACATGTATGGATATATCCCCAGTTATAACAAGTGTTGGGGGTAACGCATCACAAGTAACTTGAGTTATGTAATCAGATTACTTCAAGTAAACTAGTAAAGTAGCACATTATTTTTAAATTTACAACAAAATATGAGTTACTTTTTCAAATAAGTAATGCAAGTTACTTTGTTTTCCCATGTGTTGACTCTCCTGTCCCCATGTTGAGAGAAATAAGTGCGTGCAGCGGCGTTGTGTGTAAACATGATGGTTATTGTAGTTCTAGACTATGTAAGCATTTACTCATCTCACTCGCACAAAAAACAGTCAGTATACCTCAAAATGAATAAAAACAGTGAAATGCACTCTCAGAATATTGCACAAACCTGCAATAATTAATTATATTAAATTAAACAAATATACTTTATGTATTTAATCTCACTTTATTAACCAATTAATGTCTTTGCTGCTGACCTTCGATGATCTAATTCAACCATACTAATAAGAAAAAAATGACTTTAGATAAACATCACATTTGTGATCAGCCTGAAACTTATTTGGCAAAAATAGAACTTTTTCATTGTTATTAAAAAACAAACAATCCAGCCCAGCCCAGGTAAGAAAAAGTAAAGCAAAAGTAATGTATTACTTTCCATAAAAAGTAACTAAGTAACGCAATTAGTTATTTTTTAGGGAGTAACGCAATATTGTAATGCATTACTTTTTTATAAATAACTTTACCCAACACTGGTTATAATGCTCATTTGATCATCATTTGATATATTATTGCTGCCATGATCACTGGAAAATGTTCACAATTATCTTCTCTTTTTAATGAAATTCTGTTTATGCCTACCTTCCATTATTTTTTTTATTTTTTATTTGGAGACCTTTATGATAGTGTTTATTTTAATGGGTTCTGGCTTTCAACTGCAGGTTCTGAAGTCCAGTGTGTTTTAAAGGCCAATTCACGCTGTGCCGACAGACGGCACCCAATGCCATATTGTAGAACATCACTTCTCAGACTTTCCACGACCCGACAAGAGTGCCGATTCAACATGTTCAATCGTCGAAAACAAGCTCGGAAAGATGCCAACAGGGGTAACACAATGATTCGGCAAAACCCAACAATCTGTCTGTTGCCATCTGTTGGTGCAGTGTGAACTGGGCATAAAACATTCAGCACATTTGTGAAAACTGTTTGCCTCCTTGTTGGAAACCATTACGTGTTTGAATAGGTGCTGTCAGGACCAAAGTTCCCACTAAAAACTAAAATTCTGTGAGATATTAGTGCATTTATCGCAGGGTTTTTAACAAAGGGGTATAGCTCATATATAAAAATTTCTCTGAATTGCCAATGGACATGGCAATGGACGTAACTGTTGTTAAGTGAAAAACTATGGAATGGAAAGTAGTCTGTTCAATGTGCTTTACAGTCTTAAGGTACAATCTCAAGTCTCCAGAATTTAATCTTCAATACATCTCTCTATGCACTGCCAGCCATAAATCAAGTTATCGCTGTTATTAACTGGAGCCTTCTAATGATTCCCTCTGCAATTGCCAAGTCACAAACCTGTGGCTAATCCAGCAAGTAATAACCATAGCCGGTTTTGCATTATTAGAACTCATCAGCTACATTTCATAATTACAACTGTGGGTAGTCATTGTTAATTAGCATGTGCTAATGCATCTTCTTAGGAGGTTTAAAAAGTATTCATCAAGTACATGTATTATTATACATTGTGCACAATATTGCAGTCAGGCCAAAAATCTCTAAGCACTATTGCTTCTGGTGCAACAGCAACGTATACGCTATAGTAAAACCAGTGACCACAAAAGCAATTAACTTTTTAATTTTAAATATTTACTGTATTTTAAATGGTAAAATTGTATTTAATGTTTAATTATTAATATTATATTTTAAATATTTGCTTTGACATTTAAAATAAACCAGACATTATTTATTATGGAACAATATACAAATAAATTTTCTCTCACTGTCAAATAAAACCAATCTCTTTAAAAGTACAAAATCCATTAACTCTTTATTAACTCTTTATTAAATTAAACATTTCCCTGCCAGTGTTTTTAAAAAAAAATTGCTAGCATTTTTGATCATTTTCACAAAACTTTCATGGCCCCCAGAATATTTTGTTGTATGAATATCTGAACATACAATATATCAAAAGAAAGAACAGAGCCTCTGCTTTTAAACAACAACAACAACAACAAAAACATGTTATTCTAGCTTCATGCATTTTTTTTTTTTTATCAACACTTGAATAGGTATAGTTTAATTAAAAAGCAACATTTTAACAAAAAGCTGAGCAAATCATGTTTTGTCAAAGACTTTGTGCGGATCGGATTTAGAACGATGATCAAAATATAGATGGAATAGATCGAGTCCATCAACACCCCTAAAGCTTGCACAGTCCTATACCTCTTCATTAGTTCAATATTTCATTCGGTAACAGGCCGTTTTGATTTACATGCTGTTTAATGTTTGATGCTTACGGAGCCCCGCACATTAACAATTCGTTCCCATGCCTTACTAATACATCAGCAATTTTTAATAATCAGTTCCCTCTTAAAGTAAATCATGCACACTATATAATAATCGTTCCCTCGTTTTACTAAATCATGGCCATGTTGTAAGTCGCTCCCTTGTTATAGTTAAATCAAAACGAGAGATCGAATTAGTTCAATTTGGCCGATTTACTTGAATAAAGGAACAAATTAGTAATTTGTGGATACAAATTTTTAATTCTTACTAATTCTTAATTTCGTGGCCACGACATATATATATTTATAGTACTATTGTGTTTTTTTTGCTTACATTTGCAATGGCTGTGTTTAACTCCACTTTTAGACATACACTCACGAGCTTCTCTAAGCACTTCCCCTCATATTTTGATATGTGCTCCATAGCAGATTCCACGTAATCAAGGGCTTAGGGTGTTCCATATAAACACATTGCAAGAGTTCAACATCTTGCAACGTTCGTGAGGGAAGGGCATAAAAATTTGGACTTAAATGCAGCAAATGCTTCTATTGCTTGTTTCTGCTTCTTCTTTTCCTGTGTTTTGATCCAGATATTCTGTACTCATTCAGAAGATGTGTAATAGCTCCCTTACCATATAACAGTGAAAACATGGATCGCCGGAAAATTCCGTCAATGTGGAGGAAGTTAGTTATATTAGTTTTGTTTTTATATTTGCAGTATGAAGATTAACATTTTCTGTTCTTATCTCTATATAATGACTCATTTTCTAAACCTCCAAAGTACGTCATGAAAAATGCAAAATCTCTAAGTTGAAATCCTCCACACACTATACCACCGTGCGCCTAATTATGCATATTATCTTCTATAATCTATGAGGCTTTAAATTATTCATTCCAAGCTTCAATTTTAATTTGGTTAAGCCCGTAAGCGACACAGTCATACATATTTGTCAAGGTTTATGTTCCTCGAATATTTTGTCTATTAAAAGACTCAATCAGGTGAGGGTAGCAAATAAATAATAACTCTGGTGCTAATTAATATTTGTTGAATTATTATAATTAAGTCCACAAGTTTTTTTTCTCAAATTCAGTACATACATTTGAATGTTATTTCATTTTACTGCAGCTGAAAAAAAACTGATACACCTACAGTAAATTATTTCATGTATTTGAGGGATGAAAGTAGAAAGTGCTGATAGTAGTGGGCTCAGAACAAGAAGTGCTGTTTTCTCTTCCAACTGAAACATGTATCTCCCCAGACATCTATACACAGGGGGACCTTACTTTCCAAAACTGGCCTCACACACACTTTACTTTGCCTTTCACTAACTGCTGATGCCCATTCAGTTCTGCTTATATAATTATTCTGTGTGCTTTCAACGTCCTGTTGGCCTTCTAAGCAAAGTTTAGAAGTTGTCATCAAAAATATGTTTTCTCTGATACATGAAAATTTGTACACAGAAATCAATGTCATTCAAGCAAGAGTCGAGTAAAAAATCCCACTGATGTTCTCCATAGAGAAAGATATTGTCAGTGATAACATATAAACTTTTAGACAGACCTACCATGACCTTTGAGGTGAAAGGAATAGTTTACCTAAAAGTGAAATTTATCCCATAATTTACTCACCCTCAAGCCATCCTATGTATACATGACTTTCTTCTTTCAGCCGAACACAATCAGAGTTTAATATTATTATTATTATACACTGCCCGGCCAAAAAAAAGTCGCTGTTTGGATTTTAATAGGCAAATACTTAAGAGTCTATGAATGGATCATTATTAGTTATATGTTTGGCAATGGTTCTTTTAACCCTTAAAGATGGAGTGTATCTTTTCATTTCTTAAACAACCATGAATTAAGATGTATCATGGCCATATTCCAGGATAACAATGTCAAGATTAATTTGGCTCAAAAGAATTGTTGGGAGAGAGCATGAAGAATCATTTTCACACATGAATTGGCACTGACCTTAACCTCAGTGTAAGTTTTTGGGATGTGTTGGAGGAGACTTTACAGAGTGCTCACCTCTTGCATTGTCAATACAAGATCTTGACCTAAAAATGATGCACCTCTTGATGGAAATAAATGTTGTGATGCTATTTCCATCAAGTGGTGCATCATTTTTTGGTCAAGATCTTATATTGACAATCCAAGAAGTGAGCACTCTGTAAAGTCTCCTCCAGCACATCCCAAAGATTTTCAATGAATTTAAGATCAGGACTCAGAGGTGCCGATTCATGTGTGAAAATGATTCTTCATGCTCTCTGAACCATTCTTTCACAGTTTTAACCATGGTGAATCTTGACATTGTCATCCTGGAATATGGCCATGATGTTTCTTCCTACATGGTTGTTTAAGAAATAAAAAGCTACACACTCCATCTTTAAGGGTTAAAAGAACCGTTGCCAAACGTATAGCTTACTAGAAACATAATAATCACTGTAATAATGATCCATTCATAGATTCTTAAGTATTTGCCTATTAAAATCCAAACAGCAACTTTTTTGCCCTTTGGATGGGCAGTGTATTAATAATATTACTCATATTAATTAATATTCTGGCTCTTCCCAGCTTTGTAATGGCATTGAATAGTGCACAAGGTTTTGAAGCTCCAAAAAGCGCATTTTAATCCGTACAACTCCAGTGGATTAATAAATGCCTTCTGAAGCGAAGCCATGGGGTTTAGTAAGAAAAATATCCATATTTAAAACTTTATAAACTATAATCACTAGCCTCCGTCCATGGGCGTATGGCGGTTCACGAGAGAGATGAGTTTTGGCAGAGGGGTGACCTCTGACCCTACGTAGGACGTATTATGTATCATTTTATCTGCTTAAATCCCGCCCCTTTCTTAAAGGGGTGGTTCAGAGGGTTTTTTCTAGGCTTGATTGTGTTTTTGGGGCACAGTTTAACATGTCTTAAAGGTGCCATCGAACGTTTTTTTACAAGATTTAATATAAGTCTAAGGTGTCCCCTGAATGTGTCTGTGAAGTTTCAGCTCAAAATACCCCATAGATTTTTTTTTTATTAATTTTTTTAACTGCCTATTTTGGGGCATCATTAGAAATGCACCGATTCAGCCTGCGGCCCCTTTAATTGCTCGCGCTCCCCGCCCCCTGAGCTCGCGACTCTATCATTGCATAAACAAAGTTCACACAGCTAATATAACCCTCAAAATGGATCTTTACAAAGTGTTCGTCATGCATCCTGCATGCATACATCAGATCATGTGAGTATAGTATTTATTTGGATGTTTACATTTGATTCTGAAGGAGTTTGATAGTGCTCCGTGGCTAATGGGCTAAAGCTAACATTACACACTGTTGGAGAGATTTATAAAGAATGAAATTGTGTTTATGCATTATACAGACTGCAAGTGTTTAAAAATGAAAATAATGACAGTCTTGTCTCCGTGAATACAGTAAGAAACGATGGTAACTTTAACCACATTTAACAGTACATTAGCAACATGCTAACGAAACATTTACGCCCCTTACCATTAGTTGTTACGTGCTTCAGTGGAAATGTAAATAACGGCGTCTATATTGCTGTATCAAATTGAGCCCGAATCAGACCCAGATGAAGAGGGTCAAGCAGAACCTCTGCAATCGCGGCTTTTAAAGGACGTTTATGAATGGTATTTCGTTTTTTATTTGTGTCAAAGTGTTTAGATATGCTGTCACTGCTGTTTGTTAGCTTTCAATATACAGTTTTATCCTGATTAAAGCTTTACTGTAGCCGAATACATGACTGGGTAGTCGCATTTTTGTAAAGGTAGCGTTTAATTTATAGCATGAACAACTGTTTGTCTATGAACATTTTTGTAGGCATTAAACTGCCATAACTTTAAAAGACAATATCTCCGTTTGCATTAAACTTTCAGTGCTGTAACTTTGCAGATACTGTTTATGCTCAAGCAGCAACATTACACACTAACTAAAGTTAAAAAAGTGAAATCGCATTGAACCACCCCTTTAAAATCAACTGCAAGCTTGTATTCAGATCTGTCTCTGTCCAATCAAAAACTGATGTATAGAACCGAGTCTCAGCCCTACATTTTTTTATTTTTCAATAATTTGTTTCACTCAGATGTAGTGTCACAATACGGAGAAAAAAAAAGAAAGTGTTGCTACTTCCAATACATCGCGACTTTTATATTACACAAATAATGCCTTGTTGATAGAAGTCCATTGAATAAGTTGTAATTGAAGGTGTCATTTATTTTTAATAAATAATTATTTATTATCAATTATTCTTTGTGAACAGTAAACTTAAGAAAACTGCTTTCTCTGCTCTTCAAAAATCTATGTAACGAAATCCAGTACCATTCGCTCTTTTCTAAAGTCATCTTTAACGTCTTGCCCCGCTTGCTTGATTTAATGTGTTAACCATAGAGGTCAAGTTCTCCTTCCCATCCGAACCACAGCAGCTCTTCGGCCTCCAGCAGGCGAGAGATTTCACTGCTACCGAGAGCATCAGCCTTCTAATTTATTCTGACAGCACACTGATACGCCTGCTAATGGCCTCTGGTCTGGCTCAGACAAACTCAATCCATTATTGTGTATTGATTGACAAGGGCACTGAAAAGAAGGGCATTGTGTGGGTTTGGAAAGTCTTCTGTGAAACGCTCTTCTGTTTGATAACACAAAGTTTTCTTACCTCTTAGGCTCAAAACATTGCATTATGCATGTGTTGCATTCTCATCGTTGCCACAAGGGGAGTAAATAGTCTCATATGTTCAGTTTTCTTTCTGTTATGGTCAACAACTGTCAAGGCAGAGTAAAGGTGCAGTCACATTTACTGTAGTTCTGCAAATTTTCACAGGCAAAATCTAGTCATTTCATTAGGAATCCACATAATCAGGATTTCCTCGCACAGATTTTGCTACAGGTTCAAGTTGGTCACTCGAATTCACAGCATTGACCAACAGAAAGGTGGAAAGCCGTTTAACTAAAACACAAGATATAATGTAGAAGTACAGTATATCTTCCAAAAATGTCCTGGAATTTCTAGTTTTTGCTGTCAAGGCAGCATCAGTGATGAGTTTTGACGAATGAGATGGGAAGGGGGGCGGATAGGACACGCAAGGGCAGACAGGCACTTTAATCACTGCTGTGGCTTCAGAAGCACGTTTTATCTGTGAAAAGGTCGATGGATCGTGGGGCCGAGGTTCTACAGATCAAACAAACTAGGAATGACCATCACTGGCATATACGTAATATCAAAGGGTCTGGGAGAGACGAGCAAAGCATGAAACTTGTCTGAAGATGTGTGATTCTCTCGGGCTATCTCTGAATAGTCTCAGTCTCCCACTGGACCTGGTGCTGCTGCAACAAAAGCAGAGGCTCAGATTGGCTTTCAAGTACTAACATGTAGCCTAGGTAAATATAAAGTGCGAGCCGACACAATATCGAATTACTCCTCTGTCTCTCATGGTTATTAGTTTTATAAGTTACCATGTCCTTGGGCGTGATTCTCCATGACTGGGAAGAAGTAATATTTCTTTCTTTCTTTCTTTGGAATAGATAGATCAATCTTGAAATATCGATACTTTCAATACATAATAGGGTAGAGTGGGGGAAAACGCCCCCCTCCCCAAGGACTATAATTTTTTTTTCTATGAAACAAAAGTTGAATGTGTCCAGAATAGTTATAATAGTTTTAGTGACAATTACATAAATTATAAACCAAATATGAAAAATGTTTTCATGTTAATAGATTTTTAGCAAAAAAGAATTAGCTTCATACATTTACAGCAAGATCTACTACTATTACCAACACAACTAAAATAAACTAAATCAGTAATGAAGTCTTAATCATAACCAGTAATTATGAATTACAAAATTATAATAGACTATTTGAAAAGTATTGTTAGCTGATGCTAACTTGAGGTAATTTTTAAATATAAAGTCCAATTGTTTTTTATTCAACCACCTAGTTAGATTAGAAATTTCTACATTAGAAATCTTTTAGAAATTAGCATGAAATCTGTTTTCTCTCAAGTACGTCGCCAGTGAAAGCTTCACAGTAAATACTTCTACAGCACTCTTGTCAACATAGTCCATAGCAACAACAAAAACGTATCTTGACTCAATCTAGTGGTTATTTTTGGAAAAACAGTGGTGT
>RJVU01022182.1:3832905-3848710 GCA_003731715.1 Anabarilius grahami
GTCTTATACCAAGGGGGTGTTTCCCCCCAAATACCCTAGCATTAATACAAAAGTGGCTTTCACACATAGCAGAGCAATTGAAAAACAGAGTTGTGACACTTATAGACATCCATATGAATTGAGGAATCCAGAATTAATGCGTGTCGTGGGGCGACCAATAGTTCCAAACACTGAATAGTTCCAGCATTGAACCATTGAAGCATTAAACTGATGAATTTACTGCATGTTTCGACATTAGTTGACTTCTCATGAATTAGTTTACCTCTTAAGAATCTAGCCAGTAGTTGTATTTTATGTAGAACGTTTATGGTTAGATAATCGATAGACTCTAATTGCAGTTAGATAACGTGAGCAACACTTCAATAGCTAACATAACCAGATGCTAGTTGTCATATTTCATGTTTCTGCAATCTTTCTCTTCCTGTAGGAGGTCGAATCAGTTTCAATGAAGACTGTCCATTCAAGGAATAACTTGTCTAGCCCCTCACTGAATATAATAAAGATTAGAAAACTGTTAGTTCCTGTCCTTGATTCTGATTGGTCAATAGCTGTGTTTTATTCACGGCTATGACCGCTTCACCCAACGGTTCTGTGTATCACTACACAACACCCTTAGCAACCACTCTTAGCAACGTAAACTGTTTGTTCTCAGTTGATATTGTTCATTGAAGCTTACTGTATTATGTAGAACTAGAGGAGTATAGTGAAAAAGAGATCAAGTGAGCGAGTTTATTACCTGCATTCAGATTTAGCATTTTCCTTCAGGTCAGTCCTTTGTTCATAATAAAAAATCAGTTTAAATGTCCAATGTATTATCTTGTCCTTTTAACAGTTAATGGGTTTTCCCGTGACTGACAGCGCTAGTCAAAGCATTTGTCAGTTGCATCTTGTTCACAACAGTTCAGTCTTTTCGATGTAAAAATCTTTGCTACTGACTGACACACTCATAAAGACAGTCTTTGCCGCCATCTAATGGCGTAATAATGTTACTTCTGTTGCTGTTCACGGTCAGGGACTATTTTTTTCCGGCGGAAGGAAGGCTTTTAGTGAAAGTTTACTTCATGAAAGTTGCCCTGATACATATTTTTGGCTTTAATATTTGTATTGTGTGGTAACCGTTTTATAAAAGGAATAAGGTACTCAAGGCTAGTGCTGTATCGTGAATAAGTCACAGCTCCGCTTCTCGTCGTGCCTAACAAAGGCCTTCAGCCGAGACTTATTCACGATACAGCACAGCCTCTCGTACCTTATTGCTTACATATATAATACATTATATAATAAAGAGTTTTGTTGAATGAATTTGTTTTTTCAACACTGTTTTAAATGTCTTTCTTTGGTTAAATTCAGTATTTTCTTGCATTCATTAATATTTACTTGTTGTGTATGCTTATGGGGCTATCATAAAATAACAAGATGTGAGTAATTAACCTTTTTAAATTTAACATTTAAAAAAAGTGTTGTGTTTGATAATGTCTAAATATATATTCAAATGCAAAACCTAAAAAATAAGTAATTATGACCAGCAATACTCTTTTTAGCAACAAGACTGGAGCTATATACATGTATATAAATATTAAAGAGCCATAAAGGCATCTAGTGGTTAAACCATGGCATTACATATAAATATTACTTTTCCGGCCACCAGATACTTCTAATTTGCATTGGAATTTTTAAACCTTTACTCTATTTTAACCTTTAATACTACACTAATTGTAATATAAATAATAAACATATTAGGAAAAATATTATTTAAAATTAATTAGATCACACTTGGCAGCTGGTTACTATGCTACTAAAAATGTCGTCAGCATGGTAATCAATACACATTAGGATGGATGGAGAAAGCATTGAGTTGTTTGGAACTATTGAGAGCTCCTTGAATCACGTGACCGCATGCATGGTGGCGAGATCAAAGCGTGTCGCAACTCTGTTTTTCAACAGCTTTGGCACATACGAAGAACCATTCCTTTATGCTAATTCCAAGACACTGAAGCTCTTCTATGTGGTTTGCCCCTGGCCGCATACAGAAATATAACACAAATGTGTAAACCATGATGCTGTATTGAATGAGTTTGGCTCATGCACTGATGATCATTTTCATTCATATTTCTCCTTCAACTCATCTTAAAGGAGTATTCTGGGTTCAACTGAAAAGCTCTATCGACAGCATTTGTGGCAGAACCCCAGAAAATTATTTGTCCTTCAGGTTTAAAAAACAAAATTACAGTACAGTAAAAATGAAAAAAAAAAGAGCACAGCGCTAGACAATAAACAACTTATAATATAATTTTAGCCACTTGCTTTGGTCTGTAATCTTCTGTTGCCATGCACATGACAAAATAAAGCTTTCAGAAAGAACTGCGCAGTCACAGATCGTTCTGTTCTCGTATTGGAGCTCTGCTGCTGCAGGTGCCATGAGTGTGTTTGTAGGCTCGCACATTTTAAGTGCTTAGCCAGATTTTGCTGTCAGTCTTTTCAACTTCGTTCTTTAGCACCTCTAAAGTCTCTTTACATCATACTTAATTAAACAAGCTCATGTTTGAAGAAAGAACCATAGAAAGGTGAGGCAATAAAGAGATGCTGATAATAAACTGAAAGGAGCTTCTGTGCTCAGGAATGCAGAATTAACAGGAAGCTCAAATTGAGAAGCACAAAATGAAAATCAAATTAATTTCATCCTAGCCTCCACTTAACTGTGATAACCCTAGATAATGACAGACTGCATAATGCATCACTTTTAGTTATTTATTCACATATAGTAGCTGATGTCCAAGTTTCCGTGCCGGTTTGAGGACACATCCTCCTGAGATTTCTGGCAGCTGTTTCTGGTATTTTTACACAAAGGAAACTTGGCTATTGCTTGTTAAGGCTTGATGTGTTAGTGTTTTTTATTGATTATGTCAGGAGTCTGACAAAAATCTATTTTCTTTCAGCTCATGACAATTGACCCTTCGCAAAGACCTGCCCCCCTTAGTTACTGTTGCTTTGTCCGACAAGCCATGGCTCTGTCACGCCACACAGAGTGAAAATACATTGTGGAGCAAAGAGGACACTGACAACACATCGACAGACAAGACAGAGCAGGTTACTTATGATATTAAACAAAGTCCCAGCTTTTTAAATTGTGTAATTTTTTAAGAAATTCAAACAAAAAAAAACGTTTTGTGGCAGATCGCTGTAGCGCCTCAGCTCAAGCGGCTCGTGAACCGATCATGTCTTCCTACTAGTTAATTTATAGCATCAAATAAACATGAATGAACATGAGAAGGAATGTTGTTTCAAATGCAGAAAGACGTCAGTACACACCATTTTTCTAGTTCAAATCCAACGAGGTTAATCTTCTAACTCCTGACTGCTTTGTCGGACAAAATGGCAGATTCAACGTTATGACTGGTTATGAATGGAATGAATGAATGAATGGAGGCATTTATATAGCGCTTTCCTATGTACAACTGTACACCCAAAGCGCTTTACAATCATATCAGGGGTCTCTCCTCATCCACCACCAGTGAGCAGCATCCACTTGGATGATGCGACGGCAGCCACAGTACAACGGCGCCAGTGCGCTCACCACACACCAGCTGTAGGTGGAGAGGAGAGAGAGTGAAAGAGCCAATTTAAATGGATGGGGATTATTAGGAGGCCGTGATTGGTAAGGGCCTATGGAGGGAATTTGGCCAGGACACCGGGGTTACACCCCTACTCTTTACGAGAAGTGCCATGGGATTTTTAACGACCACAGAGAGTCAGGACCTCGGTTTAACGTCTCATCCGAAGGACGGTGCTTGTTACAGTACAGTGTCCCCGTCATTATACTGGGGCGTTAGGATCCACACAGACCACAGGGTGAGCACCCCCTGCTGGCCTCACTAACACCTCTTCCAGCAGCAACCTGGTTTTCCCAGGAGGTCTCCCATCCAGGTACTAACCAGGCTCAGCCCTGCTTAGCTTCAGTGGGCAACCAGTCTTGGGCTACAGGGTGATATGGCTGCTGGCCAAGATCGCTTGTCAATCAAACTCTCAGCGAAGGGTCAATTGAGCTGGCTATATCATGACAGGCTATATACCAAGCAAACATAAAAGAAACCTCATATGCACATTTAAAGATTCATAATTAATTTCCTTTCATCCTTTCAAGTGATAAAACTGCATTCGGATGGCGACTTATTCACTGCGGAGGAGCAAGTTTTGTGATCTTACGAACCTGGGAACGTGCTGGTCAGTCGCATGATTGTCTGCTGTAAATAAAATGTCATATGCTCTGAATAATAAAAAATAAATTCATATTTAATTTAATATTAACATAATATCCTATTTATTATTTGATTATTTAAATCGGTTTAAAAATAGGAAGATAGCTTTATCTCAAAATGATGTGTCATTTTTGCCAAAAAATGTGGCAATTAGCTGAAATAAATAAGTTTTCTTTTTCTTGTAAACTCAGAGATGTGGATTCGGATGGCAATTAAATTACCATACGACCAGAGATTTTTAAGTGGGTGGTGTGAGAAAAACACTGACGTTCTGGATTCGGATAGCAATAAAATCATCGACTAGCCCCTGTAAATGTTGAAAATACCTTACAACCCCATGAGAAACAATTACTGTCCGACTCAGGCTAAACTCAGCCCAGCTACACAGGAGTTAATTCTTGACAAAATGTCAACACACAACACGGAGGATGTGCCTGTTTGCACTGATTTGCGGGGAAAAGAGCTGAAAAACTGTGTAGAGAGATGTGGGCAGCAGTGAGCTGACACTTTGATGGTTTGTTGGGTATTTTTTCCTAATTGACTTCACTTCCCACTGCTTCACCCTCCATTTGGACTGTTTAATCTCACAGTTTCAGTGGCTGTTGCTCATTGCTCTCGTTGCTCTTCTCTTTAGACAGTGCACATACTTTGCGACTGGTCAGATGGTCAGATTTCAAACGCGTTTTAAAATCTATTCTAGCATCTGTGACTTTTTTGGCAGACTAGTTGTATACCATAGCGTATACCAGCTGCTGTCTTGTGGTGTGCACTTAGGCTAGATTCATACAAGATTTACCATACCAATTTTTAAATTCACTCATTAATCACTTTTTTATAGTTAATACATTCTTTTGCTTATTAAGGAAATAAAACTACATCTTTTTGGTTTGGTATTTTATTTGGATGAATAGTTGGAAGGTCTCGATGGATGGGTGGGTGGGTGAGTGGATGGACGCATTGGTGGGCGGGTGTGTGGATGGATGGGTGGGTAGATGGATGGATGGATGGATGGATTGGTGGGTTGGTGGGTGGGTGTGTGGATGGATGGGTAGATGGATGGATGGATGGATAGTAAATAGTTGGAAGGTCTGTATGGATGGACGGATGGATGGATGGATAGATGGATTGATGGACGGATGGATGGATCGCTCGCTCAATAGTAAATAGTTGGAAGGTCTGGATTGGGTGGATGGATGGATGGATTTATGGATGGATAGTAAATAGTTGGAAGGTCTGGATGGATAGATGGATCGTTCGATAGTAAATAGTTGGCACTAGCAATGCCAAGGTCATGGGTTCGATCCCAGGGATTGCACATACTCAGATACAAAATGTATAGTATAATGCAATGTAAGTCGCTTTGGATAAAAGCGTCTGCCAAATGCATAAATGTAAATGTAAATGTAGTTGGAAGGTATGTATGGATGGATGGATCGATAGTAAATAGTTGGAAGGTCTGGATGGATCAATAGTAAATAGTTGGAAGTTCTGGATGGATGGATGGATGGATCGCTTGATAGTAAATAGTTGGAAGGTCTGGATGAGTGGATGGATGGATGGATGGATCGCTTGATAGTAAATAGTTGGAAGGTCTGGATGAGTGGATGGATGGATGGATGGATGGATGGATGGATCGCTCGAGAGTAAATAGTTGGAAGGTCTGGATGAGTGGGTGGGTAGGTGGATGGATGGATGGATGGATGAATCGGTAGTAAATAGTTGGAAGGTCTGGATGGATGGATGGATGGATAGTAAATAGTTGGAAAGTCTGGATGGATGGAAAGTAAATAGTTGGAAGGTCTGGATGGATGGATGGATGGATGGATGGATAGTAAATAGTTGGAAGGTCTGGATGGATGGATGGATGGATGGCGGGATGGATAGTAAGTAGTTGGAAGGTCTGGATGGATGGATGGTAAGTAGTTGGAAGGTCTGGATGGATGGATGGATGGTAAATAGTTGGAAGGTCTGGATGGATGGATGGATGGATGGATGGATGCATGGATTGATGGACAGATGGTTGGATAGATGGACGGATTGATAGTTAATAGTTGGAAGGTCTGGATGGATTGGGTGGGTGGACAGATTTGGTAAATGCATTTAATCTTTTATGCTTCACGTCATATTGCTGATCTGTGCTGAAAAGCAGAATATTTTCATCCGGGTCAGGCAAAGTTTCTAAAAATTATGAAATTGTACCTTAGTACAGCATACTTTTACTAGCACCAGTATATAACATAATCTAGTGTGTGCAAGGCTTTAAAAGATCATAGGTAATGTTTTTATTAATATGGTTTACAACATATTAAAACAAGCAGAATGAGGACTGACTCTTTATTGACATTGAAACTAAAGAAGGCTAATCTGTTATCATGATACACTAGCAACTGATAAACAATAGAAATACCTTCCAACCCTTCACTGGAGCAGTTTAGTCAAAGCTTAAAAGCACTGTAGATCTTCTCAGAACTGATGTAGCAAAGAACATTGTCCGTTAGCAACAGTGGGATTTCAATCATCCGTTTAGAATGAGAAATGCGGTCAGCATGTGTCCGCGGTCTTAGCCAAGATTACCTAATAGTTGGTAAGCAAAGCGGCAAGCGAGAGCCAGTTTTCCTACGGCTGCGCTAATGACATTAACTCCAGATACACAAGCTAATCAATCCGCTAAAGACTTTGGCCAAGCCATCAACCACAATTAAGAGACGACAAACTCCATCCGGTGTATGCTGATGCATTTTTTAAATATCATAATTAGTTTGAGCCATATGTTTTGAAAGTGACTTTGAGTTGAAATTAGCAGGCCCGATGTGCTCATCAGCACGCCGTGGAGATCAAGTCAGAGAGGATTAAAGCTTGCGTGTTAATGGAGCACGGGTATTTTTAACCACTAAGTGCTAATCTCTAATGCTGGATTTTTGATACGTGACTAGCTGAGAACTGATTCATGCTGCATTTTTGAGTTCAAGGCTATTCGGCTGGCTAAAGAAAGTTTGAATGCGATTTTAGTACTTTGTGACTCACAATAGTGTATGTGTGGAGGACAGTTCACACACAGTACACTACATACCACTCACAGGTTTTATAAATGGCTAGTCCTTGAGTTTCAATTGCAGTGTAGAGTGCATATTTGTAGCTGTGCTTGCTTAGGTAAGTTAAGCAGCATTATTGCTTATAGTTAGTATTAGTGATTTGAACAAACCTATAAACCGATAGTTGCCATACAATTAAAATTGCCAATGTCATTTTAGACTTTTATGGTAACATTCTTCAAAATATCTTAATTTGTGTTTCCGCAGAAGAGAGAAAGTCATGCAAATTTGGAATGACATGAGGTTGAATAAATAATTACAGAATTTTAATTTTAACTGTCCCTTTAAAATTTGGTAACTCGCACATTGTTTGTGCTATTATAGATGACTGTGAGTGCCATATTAATAAATATTAAAAGCATCGATGTGTAATATACGTATATCAGTCTAGTCTAAAACAGTAATGTTGTGAAATATTATTACAATTTACAATTTTTGGGTTTTTTATATATATATATATATATTGTAAAATGTAATTTATTCCTGTGATGCAAAGCTGAATTTTTATTATCATTACTCAAGTCTTCAGTTTTATGTGATCCTTCAGAAATCATCATAATATGCTGATTTGGTGCTCAGTTAACATGTCTTCTTATTATTAATGTTGAAAACAATTGTGCTACTTAATATTTTGTGAAAACTATGATTTTTTTAAGGATTCTTTGAATAGAAAGTAAAAAAAAACAAAAAAAAGCATTTATTGGAAATAGAGGTTTTCGTAACATGTTTTTACTGTCACTTTTGATTAATTTAATGCCTTCTTGCTAAATAAAGTATTAATTTATTTTAAAACAAATCTTAGTGACCACAAACTTTAGAATGGTAGTGTATGTCAGTATTTAAGTCAGTAAATAAATAATGAAATTTGTCAATAAATAAATATATTTCAATAAATTAATCAATATCTAATGGAAACAAATATTTCCATGTTATTTATGCATTTATTTTTTGACATTTCATGATTTATTTATAGACACATTTTATGATAATATTTATTTATTAATCTTATGATTTATTCATATATATGTGCGACTTAAAGGTGGTACAGAGGATGTTTTGTTTTATACATTTTTGCAATATTACTTGAAACTGTCTTTACTAACTGATAAAAGACTATTTATTAGGTGCACTGAAAGGAATATTATTAATATACATCATCTGTGCACGAGGTAGGGCCTTAAAAACATCAGCCAATCGTTTACGCGATCATCGCGTAAACGATTGGTCCTCTGGCTTGTCAATCACTGCCATTACGTTCCTTGTGAGAGACATGCGCGGATTGGCCCTCTGGCTTGTCAATCGTTGCCATGACGTTCCTTGTGAGAGACGCGCGGCTGCGCGCTCCAGTAACTTTCCACACTCCACAGGCGCCGCATGCAATGTTTTTGTTTGGAGACAGGAGTAACAACTGCAGATTATGAGTTACCTGCGGTGAGTCCGACATAATGAATCCACTAAGTGTGTGCGCGGCTTTAAGTCGCGCACACACTTAACGATTGTAAGGCCGGTTATGAATGTAAATTGATACTTATGACTGATCGCGCTCAAACGAGCCAGTTGCGTTCAGTCTGCGATTACAGTCGGTGTTCAAATTCCATGTGAAAGTATATAAATCTGCTTCAGGAGCAGGAAACAATCGCTGTATGTTGAGCATAGTCTTAGAATGTTTTAGCTAGTCGTTAAATGTGTGCCCGGCTTAATAACACAGCGAATGCCGGTGGTAAACACTCGTGTTCCAATACTCGTGCACAAGTTTTGGGAGGCGTTCACTCGAAATGGAGGGGGGTTGTTCTTACGCATGCGCTCATTTCAAAAACTCAGTCGACGAAAAGATCCTCTGTACCACCTTTAATGAGTATGTTTATTTTTCACCTATATTGAGGTTTTTCATATTATGGACTGAACATTTAGTATGCAACATTACATTTTCTGATATTTTTGCCACATAACATATTGTTTACTGTTGCTGCTACTGAAATTCCAATGTAATTTGCCAAATAATGTCATTCTGTGCGTCATGCACACACACAATCACACACAGTGAACAAAGGTGACACACTTTTCCTGGAGCTCATTTAATTTTTCATAGTTTGTGTCTGTATGAACACACACCTACGTCTTTCTCTATTTACTGTTCCTGTTCTCACTCATTTTCCCCACAGTACAAGATTGTTAAACATAGTTAGTGCTGAAACAGGCACATATCGGGGTCCCAAAGTGTCTCATCATTACTGTCGCTGATTTCTCTGTATCTCTTCATTGGTTTTCCAGGTAAGCACCCTACTGTCCAAACGCAATAACATCTGCTCCCCGTGGAGCCTACAGGGTACATGAACCATGCAGAGGGTTTGATGGCATCAAACATTCACACCTCCCCTCAAGGAAAAGCAGTCAGTTTCTGAGAGCAGATTATGCACCAGCAAATTATGGTTGCTTCGGATTCAATTATCGTGAGCTGAGGTGAGGAAGATGATGCCATTCATACGATAATGTCTTTCATCTATCTGTTTCTATGCTCTTGAATTTAAATGACATTTGATATTGAGTTTGGTATAAAATCTATTGACAATTCAGTCTAAAATGTGAAATAAGGATGATTAGACACCTAGTAAATGTAGAGTTAAACTCAAACGAAACACCTGCGCCATGAACTAGGCCTATATTTAAGTTTATAATGAAAAATGTGTTTCTAAGACCCTTTTGGCTCTTTTTAAAGACCCCATGAAATGGTTTAACGAAGCTAATTTCTTTCCTGGCTTGACATTCTGAAGCGGGATTTCAAAGGGCTTATCCTTTTTAAATAGGCAATAGCTTTTATAGTCTTGTTGTTGCAAAAAACATATTTTGCTACTGGCTAATGTTAGTTGGTGATGGGTAGTATCAGTATTTTAATGTGAACAATTAAGTTGCTTATTAAAAAATAATTACTACTATTTAAGTACATTCTATGGTTGTCACAGTACCAAAATTTCAGTAGCCGGTACCAATACCAATCAAATTTCATGGTTCTTGGTACCAATTTCAGTACCATAGCAAAAACTATTTTTAAATATTTTTTTAACTAGTTAAAATGTAAAATATCAATAAATAAAATTATTTCAATTTTAATGCTATTAATGATTATAAGTAAATAATCCATTAAAACATTAACATGTAGCCTTCAAATATTCAGTTAAATAAACATTGCATTTAAAAAATAAAGTGAAAAGTAAGTGCAGGTCTATTATCCCGTCCATTGTCAAACATCACAATCTCAGATTCAATCCCACATTTTAATATGGTTGTCACTCTCAAAACTTTGCAGCATGTACTTAGCAGCATGAAAAGTGCAACTTTAGTTTAAATTATGAGTTGTAAACAGAAAGCAAGCATCACTTAAGTTTGGCCACAGCTCAAGCTCACTGACTGAGTGAAAACTCCCATTATAATAAAAAAAAATATCTGTCTATACTGCACAATGAATCTCATATTTTGTTGGTTATAACGAAATGATTCAAGAGCATGCAGAGCTCACGCTGAACAAACTCTGGCGTATTAAATTTAAACTCCTCTGATTGGCCATTGCGTTTACGCGCTCAACAAACATGTCTGTGATCACATTGTAAATAGAAACCTTTGACGCTCTTCACAGAGCACTTACACAAATACGCACGGGAGCATTTGAAAGCAGCGTCTATCAGTGAGTACCGGATTGACCTGGTACTCGGTAGAGTTGTCAAAAGTACCACTTCGGTACCATGTCGGTTCTGAAATTTAAAAAATGTGACGCTTTGAGCGCTGTTGAGCGAATTTGTAAACACCTCTGATTGGTCACTGTGTTGACGCGCTCATCAGAAATGTCTGTGATTGGCTACAATGATCAACGCTTCAAAAACGTTGTAAATAGTCATCAATGATGCTCTTCACCGTGCGCTTACACAGATACACACGGGAGCGTTCAAAAGCAGGAGTCTATCGCGGACCAGTCCACTGAAAGACGGCAACTTTCAAACGCTCCCGCTGTCAAAACGCTTTCAAATTCAAACACTTCCGCGTGCTTTCAAACGCTCCCATGTGTTGATCATTGTAGCCAATCACAGACATATCTGATGAGCGCGTGAACACAATGGCCAATCAGAGGTGTTTACGAATCCACTCAACAGTGCTCAAAGTGTCACATTTTTTAAAATTTCAGTACTGATTGGTACCGAAGTTGGTACTTTTGACAAATCTAGTACTCGGTACTGCCGGTACTGCAGAAAGACTACATTTTTAACATTTAAGTATCGACTTGGTAGTGAAGTACCGGTACATTTGACAACCCTAAAAAAAGAACAATAAATATTTGAAAACAAAACGTTTTGATTTCATAGGATCTTTAAAGTTGCAATGAAACAGAAGTAGCGACATATCTTTTCTTCCATATATTGTTATTTACATCTATGTGTAACAGATTATCGAAAAATAAAAAAAATGTAAGTCTGGGACTTTTATGCATCGGCTGTTGATTGGATGTTGAGATGTGGGCGTCGCACTCAAAAGTGGAGGCAAATGAACATGAGCTTGCAGGGGCAGCATTTAAGCAGACTAAATGATTGAAAAAGTCCTGCATACGTCACCAGAGAGAAGTCTGTTGTTTCCACCAGAAGGTCTAATTATGACATCTTAGATTGACAGTCAAACGCATCAAGCAACCATCTAAAACTGCAGCCTATTCTTTCTTCTCTCTCTTTCAGCTTTTTGCCTGTGAGCCACCCAGTCCATCATAGATGTCAGTCACAGACCGAGTCTTGTGGTTTAGATCAAACAGATGTTGCCTGTCCTCAGTCAAGTCAGCTGCTCCAAAGAGGCACTTTTAATTATAGCACCCTCTCAATTATAGCTGTCGATCATGTTATGCATGAAGATTACAAACATAAATGATTGCATAGTAATGCACCAAGAATGGATTCCAGCAAAAAGAGCAATAACAAGTATTTCTGGATTAATTTTGAATAACGATACACGAAAACAAAAAACAAACTAAGCGAGCAATACACACTCTACACTTAAAATATGAACTACTAACATGTTAAGTGTTTTTTCTTCGATCATGTATTATTTTGGGAAGGAAGTGAGTCAGGACTGCGATTGGTGCCCCTTCAAAAACAAAACAGGTGTATGACACCCCTATTTATTGCTCTTTAACCTCTTCATGGTGATTTTTAGCTTGAGTGGGTGTAACAAATACGTGCTATATTTTATATAGAGTATCCAATTTTAGGATTTTAATATTAGTGCATATCAGCTGATGTCTTTCAGCATAACAAATATGAGGAAAAAAGCACCTTCACTTTCTTATCACTCCCACTAGTGTGAGATTTGTCTGCTCTCGGATATGATTCACGCATATGCTAAATAAAGATTTAATTTCCCAGGAAATATGAAATAAGACCTCTTTAAGTTAACCTAATGCTGAAACCACCAGACAATTAAAAATAGGGGAAAAAAATATCTGTGATTAATGGTGTTCATGCATTAGTTCAGATTTTAAGTGTAAACTATATTTCATGATCTATTTTTATTTTACATTTTTAAAAATAACATAAATTGACTTAAAAACACTTTAGTTTAGGGTCCAATTCTCACTATAACTAGTTGCTTATCAGCATGCATATTACCAGGACAGTTTTACTCATTGCGCGGCTCGCCAAGCTTTACTTTGTGTTCGCGTAGCTAATAATACGGTGATATGACCTAACGTGAAAATGAGCGGGGCAGCCAAAAATCTGCCCCAATGGCTCTATATGAGAGTGCGCTGCAGTTCCATTTTTCACCACAGATTTACGTTGGAAATTTGTGGGGCGCTGTAGAGCTAGGGAGGGCTCCATGGTCACCGTGATTTTGCCAAGTAAGACGTGTTGCTGGATCAACATATTTTGTTGATCCAGGAACAACATTCCAGTCTGAAAATTTAGTCTCAACCCTATTCCTATCCATAGACCTAATCTTACCCATAACTTATCCCTAAAATCAGAGGGGAAAGATAGGTGAATAACATTGATGTAGAAGCACCTAACCCTGGTTGCAAGCCTAAACTTGACATAAACGGTAAACTTGTCCCTCAAATCTGATTGGTTGATTGGAATCAAAGATGTTGATCCAGGAACATGTTGTACTTGGCAAAATCACGGTGACCAGGGCTCCACACACCCTCCGAGAGACTGGATGCCCGCTTAGCATCGTAAATACATGCCTGCCGAATCCATGTGCTACATTTTTACCATATCCTGCTTACTTTACGACTTAAAATAGTCTAGAAAATATTAAAAAATCTCAACCATGAACACTATAAAGAGGAAACAGACAAAACAGGATTGCAAAAAACAATCTACAGATACAACATGAAGAAAGTCAAGGAAATGCATGCTTCCGCTCATCCCAGCATTAATCCTGCTTTTTTGTCATTAAGGGAAATCATCTTGTCTCAATTACAAATTTGACTGTTAAATGATAAAGAATGATTTTTCCCGCCTTTTGTATTTATTGCATTGCATATTGAATGTTGAGGGATGACAGATTGATAAGCAGATATGCTATTTATGAACATGACAAAATACTATAGTAATTTATAGTAAATACTATAGTGTTTTTGAACCATACTATACTGAAGTACTTGAATTAATTTGTTGTGGTAATTCTATAGTTGCTGTGGTAATATAACAACTATAGTAATATAAACAAATTACTTTACCCAGTACTGTACTAAGTTTTCATCTATATATTATACTACAATACATTACAGTTTACTGTGGTAAAAACTAAAATATACTACAGTATTTATTACAGTTTATCAGTTCACTAAGGTTAATACTACAGTATGCTGTAACATTTATTAACAAAGTGTTGTAAATACTATAATATATACAGTATACTATAATTTACTATAGTATAGTTCAAAAACACTATAGTATTTGCTATATAAATTACTTTAGTTTTTTTTTTTCATGTACTGGATGTAACTTTTGATACTTTGCGGTAAAAGTTGCTCTCCTATTGACTTTGTCCTATCAGTGTGGCTCTCATTAAAAAAAATAGTGAAGACCACTGTACTAGGATATTGGCTGTTTATTAGTACTTTTAAAGCACATATTAATGCTTTATTCTACATGACCTTATTCTACATCCCTTAATTCTACCCAATACCTAGACGTAACAACTACCTTATTAACTATTAATAAGCAGTAATTTGTTTATTGAGGGAAAAGTCGTAGTTAATAATAGTGAGAATTGGACCCTAATCTACAGTGTGACCAAAGTTTTATATTTTATTTCATTCAGCTTTTTTCTTTCATGTAAGGAAATTTAACTTTAAAATGTCTCATGATATGATGGTATCAATACCATGGTTCTTTGGTGTATACCATGTTACTGAGAGATTGCCATGGTATTTCCAAACTCCATTAAACCAGGACCACAGTGCTTGTTTATTAGTGAATGTGGAGAAGAGTAAAGCATCAGTTGCACTAGGACACAGCAGATAACTGGATGTATGGAGTGAGAGAGATAGAGGAGTGGGCGTTTTATTGGAGGCCAAGAGTGAACTGAATGAGTCAGTCATTGAGTATGAAGAATGAAATCAGTTATCAGCTCTCCATTCAACAAGCTGCACTGTTTCCATTAGTGCCTCTGTGGAGCTCATAACCCTCAGCTGTTAACAGTCACTATCTAGTATGCATATGTCGATATGTTATGTAATTTCATCTCAGGGTTAACATATCAATCATCTGAACTCCAACAAGTCTTTCAGTCCAATTTTAGCCTATTGCTGTGGAACAAGTGACATTAAAGATCTGAAGAAAATGGGCATTGCTGTGTGACTGCGAACCATCTGTACGAATGTGTTGAAAACTACAATCCAATCAGTAATGTATTGCATTATCTTATAAAATGCAAAATAAATGGACAAAGTTACGCTATAGCTGTATAATTTTCATAATTTCTTTTTGTAAAGGAAATTGTGTAAATATGCATACTACAGAAAAAAAGGAAAAGTGTTAAATGTAAAGAAAGCTTAACATTTAATGAAAAAAATTAAAATATAGATATTTACAAAATATATTTATGAATAAATTATAAAATATACACTACCATTCAAAATTTTGGGTCGGTAAGACATTTTTGAAAGTCTCTTGTGCATTTATTTGATCAAAAATACAGTAAGAACAGTAATATTGTGAAATATGATTACAATTTAAAATAAGTTTATTGAAAATAAGAACATGTTCTTAATAATTTGCCTGGTAAAATAAAGGTTAAATAAATAAAAATAAGTCTAAGTTTAAATTACTCTGTTACTTTTCAGTGTCACATGGTCCTTCAGAAATCATTATAAAATGCTGATTTGCTGCTTAAGAAACATCTCTTATTATTATTATTATTATCAATGTGGAAAACAATTGTGCTGCTTAATATTTTTGTGGAAATCGTGAGATAGGCTTT
>RJVU01022182.1:3848731-3878432 GCA_003731715.1 Anabarilius grahami
TATATATATATATATATATATATTGATACACTGTAAAAAAAAACACTGTAAAAAATGAATGTGATTTTAATGGTAAAATATTGTAAAAACGCTACGGAAAAAAATTGTAAATAGGTTAACAGTAAGTACCCGTTTTATATACAGGGAAAAACTGTAAAAGCTCTAACCAGACATTCATGCAATTTTCACAGTAAAATGCTGTAAAATTTTACAATTTTTATAAGTAAAAAAGACAAAATCAATGTGTAATTTACAGTCAAAATCTGTGTGACACTCCACATTTGAAAGTATTTTGTTTAAATAATCATGTTTCTTAATAGTTTTTGTTATCAGTTATGTTCATTAGGGTTTTATCTCCTGTTGTTTAATGAATGTTTAATGCATTATTTAAGTGTTGTGTGTTACCATGATGGTGTTTTGCGTTTGCGTGAATGACTCTTTGCACCTTCTTTATAATAGTAAATACTTCAGCTAGTGGAAAAGCTACTTGTGATGAACTCTGATTCTTCATGTGGCTTTCTCTTTTACCACCTGCATTATTATGGTGGTTGTCAGTATATGTTAAAGGTACAAAACAGATTTTAGTAGTAGTGTGCATTGTTGAATTTATTGGTTTACATTCAAATTTTCTTAAATTACAGTTTTATACTGTAAAATTTACAGTTTGTTCTGTAAATGTGTTTACAGTTTTTCAGTATTTTTTACAAAATTATTCTGGCAACCACAGCTGCCAAAATTTTTTTTGTAAAAACTACAGATTTTTTTTTACATTGTAGATAGATAGATACAAAAACTGATGTCTACGGAAGCGATCAAACTACAGTAAATCATCTTTTAAAAGTAGCTTGACCCTTCAAATAGCAATTGTATAATTTACATGGTTACACCAGTAGTTGGCGACAAGTGACTTAAAAAAAAAAAGATTTGTCATTGAATCATTCATTCATCACTTGTTCAAAAACGCTGATTCATCTAGTAATTAAACAAGTGAAGTCTTTATGAGTGAGTCATTGAATCATTCATTCAAACTATATTTTAAAAAAAAATAGATTAAAATTAAATTACATCAATTAAAATAAAAGTTACATATTTTAAAAAAAGACTGCAGCAATTAACATTTTATCGTTTAAATATTAAATGCTGGTCAAATAACACTCCTTTTTTCTCTGTACTGGGACATTCACGCCACAGGTCTTCACAGTTTTGATTTTATTGTTCTTAATTATCAATGCAGTGCTGTCTGAATTTAACAGATTACAGTCTGGTGTGACCCACTAGGGCTACCAGCACTGACTGTGTTCCTTCAAGGCGGTGAGAAGTAAACAGTGACAACATTAGTTTCTCATTACCCACATACATGCTGTTCGGAGGAGCGTTTCACTGGATCAATGAGCCATTAGAAATCCAAATGGGCTTTTTATCGCTAACCACTAAATCCTAGTTTCCATTTCATAAAGGATGTTTAGACAGTCCTGTGAAACATCCATTCAGATATCACCTGTATAGGAAAAGGTTTTAAAAAATTATACTAAATGGCTTTATAGCTCTTTCGGATTTTCTCAACTCATACAAAACAATCAATCTAGCATTGTTCACCCCATGTGAACCATTAAGAAATGAATCAGCTTCACCAGCAATTAGAGGAATAGTTCAGTTTATCTACTAACCCTCATATCATTCCAAACCTGTCCTTACTTTCTTCCATGGAGCATAAAAGCACAGACCCAAACTTTAGTAAATTCCTGTAAAATCTTCCCATCTGCCTTCTTAAATCTTATTTGCACTTTCAAATTCAAACTTGTCACCATAGGTGATTCTAGACCTATTTACGCTTCAGCCCTCCCACCGGCATGCTTAAAAAAAATCTGATTACGTAATCTACTTGAGGTTATTCCCCTCTGAATGTGCAACCAAATACACCACCATTACTAATAAACATCTACTGACAAATGCCATTTTAATTGGTTCATTAAAAATTGTCCGTCGAGCAAGACTTAAACTTGCAACTCGCACTTTAAGCAAGAAATAATGCTCTGAACCACAACAGTTTATAAGCATAAAATCCTAGTAGACATGCAAGAACCAATATCATTTTGGCATCAACAACGCCATACTGATGTTACAAACATTCAAATATCTATCTATCTATCTATCTATCTATCTATCTATCTATCTATCTATCTATCTATCTATCTATCTATCTATCTGTCTGTCTGTCTGTCTGTCTGTCTGTCTGTCTGTCTGTCTGTCTATATTACACATTATATAACTGATTCATATAAACAATTTTTTCCAAAATATATAATCTACTCGACTTTACTGCAAAAATATTGTTTTAATTCAGCCAAGAGGTCACGGCGTGACAATGATCTTCCTCTGGTCACATGGTGAATTTGCAGTTCGGAGTTAATTTGAACTTCGGAACATAGCGAAATGTGAAACTTTTCGCTTGAGCTTGTGTTTGCGATCTGACGCATTTGTATGCGTACAGTATGAATGGAAGTCAATGGAACGTAAAGTGTACTGTGACCACCCCTTTAGTTTCATTGTTTGAATTGCTTGTTTTCTTGAATTACCCTGAGTACCATGTTTTCACCATGCCTCAGAGACAACACTATTTTGTCAAGTGGCTAACATAGCATAATCAGAGAGAGCTTTCTCCATCATACAATATATTTTAAAATTAAAAGTGCGATATGCAGTTTTTCGTCCGCTAGAGGTCGCTTATTCAAAACAAAGTCGTAGCTTGATGACGCCAAGTTTGAGCGAGGAATTTTGGCTAAAATAGCAATTTTATCATGATTTACAAATAGTTGGAAACATTTGGGATATTGTGAGTACTCAGCTGAACAAAATATATAACACTGGCCCAGTGGTTTTTGGATATTTTACTACAAAAATCTTACATATTGCAGCTTTAACTGCATGTTATTTAGCAACACAACTCATCCAGCTTTTATTAATACATTTTAATATGGATCTAGATTACTGCGCTGCGTTACCCCACATACGCAATGAAAAGAGCGCAAGTGGCCGACTACAGCAAAAGCATAATAAAAGCTCCGCTGGACTCAAGGCCAGTGTACGTTTAACGCAGGTGTCTTTCATTAGCATTCGTTCCAGCGGCCTCGTTTCGCTCACACAGCTCTCGGCCCGCCCTGCTTCACACCCCACTAACATTAATAAAACTTTATTACATTGGCTCATCCATGAATGATTTCTGCCCAAGTGCGTTGGATTCCTTTCCAATTACTGTGGATGTGAAGATGACAACTCCCATGATTTCACGCTCATTCACGGCGTCATCAAGCTACGCCTTTGTTTTGAATAAGCGACCTCTAGCTGCGAAAATTACATATTGTGCCTTTAAACACTGTATTTTTTTTTATTGTATGAAAAAGAGCAGCCTGGACATTCTGTTAACATGTTAGCATTCCAATGCACCGCCCGTGGTGTACATACCTTTTAAAAGAGACCAAAACCATGCATATACTCCAAATGGTTCAAGAACAAAGATATGGTACAAGAAAAAAAGGTATGCCTTTTTTAGGCGTTTTAGGCAAATTTTACAGGAATGCTAAGAGATTAAACATCTCCTTTTGTGTTTCACAGAAGGGAAAAAAATCAAATGGGTCTGGAATGGCATAAGGGTGTAAATTATGACAAAATTGTTCTATATAAACAGCTACAGGAAGAAATATGGAGGGTAGCAAGAACATCATGTGTCATTTTGCTCTGACAGCAACACACAGGCCACCCATGACAGTAATTTGTCCACAACTGTGAATGAGTTTCAAAACTCACCTCAAGACCCTGAGGCCAGGCACAAAAATAGTCAACCCCTGTCTTTTTCCCTTTGGTGAAAGAATGAAATGTTTACAGAGCGCTCAACTTTTTGAGAAATTTTGCTGCGTATGTTTAGAACATTTTCTCCAGTGGTGCATCTCTACTTTCCAACAGCAAAAACCAATAGACAGAGAGCATAGACCGCCAGGCACTCACACACTCATTCAGAGAGGGTGGTCAGTCACTCCTGAAAATACATCAAACTAAATGGAACCCTGGAGCATTTAATATTCCAAATACTAGGAGAGCATGTCAAAGAATACAAATGATCAGGAAAAGAGTGAAAAACACAGACCTCAAAGAAATGAGTTAGAGTTAAGTAAATATTAGCATAAAGGGCGAAATATGTTCTTACTGCTGACTCTGCTCATGCAAACCTTTGAAGCCATAGCTTCAGATGAAAGCAATGTGTGCAGATGCAGTTCACATAACTTGAGCTCTCTCATCTGCTTATTTCATCTATTCTATTAAAAGTTTTCAGAGCATAAGCACAAGTTGCACAACACAACCAAACCCAAATCTCTTAGGCCTTTAAACAACATGAAACTACTACATCTTTGCTGGAAACATCTATGAAAAATATCAAGGACGTTTAGAATTGGTCAGCTGGGGAAAAATAAACTGACTAAGCCTATTTGCAATTATTTTTTCTCTTCACATATGAAGAAAAAAGACATCCAGTGCTTGAGCTCATTTTCTCATCATACTCATCTGTTTAATTTAAGGATAACAAAGCGGTACACATGATTTATTTATTTATGTAATCTCGTCCACTGTGGATTCATTGAATGGGTAGTGGGTCAGATTTACGAAGAGATTTCCTGCAAGCACCAAAAAGACTACTCAGTAGTGATCAAACGGATGGCAGTGTAAACTAAGGGTTCATGTCACAGTATTTTTAATTAACAATGGTTGAAATCTTTGATGGGGAATTGCCAACACTATCTCACGACCAATTTGTACATATTTTATGAGGTGGCTGATTCGTACGAATTTGTACGACGTCACTCATAAGAATTCATACGATTTGTCTGACAGGTAGATTTAGGGGCGGGGTTAGGGGTAGGTCATTCGTACAAATTCATACGAATTTGGCAACTTGTAAAATACGTATGATTTAGCAAAAAATGTATGAATTTGTATGAGTGAGGTCCTACTAATTCGTACGAATTAGCCACCTCATAAAACATGGAGGAATTGCTGTGAGATTGGGTTGGGAATTGCACATCCACAGAATGGCATTGGAAGTATGTTTGTCTTAATTTAATGAAGATAAGGTAATAAATTAAGTATATCTAAAACATATACCATAAGTGCCAAATGTCTGAGAACAAATCTGGGGTTTATATGGGGTTTATTACATGTATATAAAAGATTATAAGTGAAGGTCTCTGAGACTACAAAGTGTGAGACTACTGAAAATGCTTGAAGGAAGTTGAAGGAAGGAAGTCTCTTATGCTTATCAAGGCTGCATTCATTCGCTCAAAAATACAGTTAACAGTAATAATGTGAAAAAATTATTACAATTTTAAATACCTGTTTTCTATTTTAATATATTTTAAAATGTAATTATTTCTGTGATGCAAAGCTGAATTTTCAGCATCATTACTCCAGTCTTCAGTGTCACATGATCCTTCAGAAATGATCCTAATATGTTGATTTGCTGCTTGAGAAATTAATTATTACCAATAAACAGTTGTGCTGCTTAATATTTTTGTGGAAACAGTGATGCATATTTTTTTCAGGATTCTTTGATAAATAGAAAGTTCAAAAGAACAGCATTTATTTGAAATAGAAATCTTTTGTAATATTATAAACAGTGTTGGGGGTAACGCATTACAAGTAACTTAAGTTATGTAATCAGATTACTTTTTCAAGTAACTAGTAAAGTGACGCATTACTTTTTCAATTTACAACAAAATATCTAAGTTACTTTTTCACATTTATTGACTGACAGCTCTCCTGAATGTTGAGAGAAATAAAGTGCAGAGGTGTTGTGTGTGCTGTGTGAACATGATGGTTCTTGTAGTTCTGAACATGCATTCACTCATCTCACTTATCGCACAAAAACATTCAGTATTCCTCAAAAAGAATAAAAACATTGAAATGCAATCTCAGAATTGTAGGCAAACCTGTAATAATTAACGATATTAAATTACACAAATATACTTTATGTATTTAATCTCACTTTATTCATCTTTGCTGCTGAAAGGTTTGTTCGAGCTGCGCCCTCTACTGTACAGGCGTAAATATGCATTTCCTTCAGCCTGAGGCTTATTCATTTCACTTTTGGTGACAAAGGGCCTTTACATTTGCCAAAAATAGAACTTTTTTGTTGTTATTAAAAAACAAACAATCAAGCCCAGCCCAGGTGAGAAAAAGTAAGGCAAAAGTAATGTAAAGCATTACTTTTCGTAAAAAGTAAGTAACGCAATTAGTTACTTTTTTAGGAAGTAACACAATATTGTAATGCATTACTTTTTAAAGTAACTTTCCCCAACATTGATTATAAATGTCTTTTTTGATAATTTAATTCATATTTGCTGAATAAAAGTATTCATTTAAAGTATAAACTTAAGTATTAAAAGTATAAACTTAGTGACCCCAAACTTTTGAACAGTGCAGTGTCTGAAGTACCATGACAATACAATATATATATATTTTTTTTGGACTTGGTGCCTAACAAACTTACTAAACATATTAGAAAATGCCAGCTGCAAATATTAGAACGTATGCCAATTGAATATGTGTTTGTACACTTTCACAGATTGTTTTTTTTGACTTCCAGCCTTCCTGGCTCCTTGTACCTCAGTAGGCATTGGAAAACCTCCAAATGAAGCGCAGTCACTCACTCACTCACCTGCTGCCAGCTGCATCCACCCGCAGATCTTATACACAGTGGCTGTACTGCAGAAGAAGAAGAGAGCGAAGCAGCCGATGCAGGAGAGGACCAGCACCATGGACATCCCAATGAAGAAAGACGCCGCTTTGAAGGCGCTAGATGGGATGGAGCCAAACTCTGTGAAGCTCCCCTGGCACGTCAGGTCCCGGGAGATTCCGCTTCCTATGCAGTAGTGAAAGAGGCCGAAGTAGCCGGCCTGTGGTGTGTCCATGCCATCCCCAATCCAGTAGGGCTGAACAAAACATACCACGTTGACTATGGCGAAGAGGATGGTGAAGATGGCCCACAGGACCCCGATGGCTCGAGAGTTCCTGACGTAGTTGGTCTGGTAGATCTTGGCTGCCTCCGTGGCTGGGAGCATCGCTGCAGGCGTCCCAGGTATCATAGATGGATTCAGTATTTTAAGGATTCAAATAGGTCCACTGTGGATTCAACCTGGACTAGGTTTAGTCTGGATTCAGTTCTAAACCTGAATTCTGCTTCGATCTGGATTGAATCTAGATTTAGGTTTTATCTGGATTCAATTTGGATTTAAGCCTAGATTGGATTGAGTCTGGATTTAGGTCCTGTCTGCATTCAGTCCAGATTTAGGTCCTTTGTGGATTCAGTCTAGATTCAGATCCTATCTGGATTGAGACTGAGTTCAATTCTTGTCTGGATTCAGTCCAGGATTCAGTTTGGACTTAGAACCACTGTGGTTTTGAACTGCACTCAGATCCTTTACAGATTTAGTCTGGATTCAGCTCCTATCTGGATTGAGTCCAGATTCAGTTCCTTTATGGATTCAGATTCTATCTGGATTGAGTCCAGATTCAGTTCCTTTATGGATTCAGATTCTATCTGGATTGAGATTGGATTCAGATCCTGTCTGGATTGCGTCTGGATTCTGGAATGAATCCAGTTTCAGGTCATTTATGGATTCAGTCAAGACAAAGTTCTCTCTGCATTTAGTTTAGACTTGGGTCCGCTGTGGATTCAATCCGGAGTCAGTCCTCTCTAGATGTTGCTTGGGGTGTAACCTAAACTCAAGTACAGACCGAACAGCTCACAGATGTCGCGACAGACTAAGCAGTTTTGGTGCCAGATGTCAAAGTGATTCGTTCAGCGTGGATGTGGCAGTCTGTCCGTGACTCCAATGATGTTCTGTTCCAGCTCTCCTCTCATTCAGTCTCTATGCATCCGCATCCTTCAGCCAAACGATCTCATTAAGGTGAATAATCACACTTGGGAGGGCAAAAATAATGACTAAACTCACATGAAGACACAGCTCATATGAAGAAGACGCATTCCAGTGCATCAGAGATAATATTCCCGACGCAAATGTCAGTATGAATACTTAATGATGACCCGAATAAATTAATAATACTTAGATGGTTTGCGAATAGCCTAATCAAACAATCAAGAGATTAAAGACATTTATATACTAAAATATGTATTTATACAAACAATAATCTACCTTACACAGTCCAAATGGTTGCTTCCATGAGGCTATTACAAGATATGAAGGATTTCCGTGATAAATCTTGCTGTGCTCTTGCGTTTAAGAGAAATAACGGATGTTCAGATGACGACACTTGCACTGCATCATATTTTGCGTGTCCATTCTTCTCAGATTTACACGCACAGACAGTTGTAATACGCAAATATCGCTTTCCTCTCGGTTACTGGCTTAACGGCGTACCACTTCTCCATCCGATTTAATCCTGCGCGCACATCTCAGTGCAATAAAACACATTACACCTGACCACAGTGATGTCGTGTGAGTGAATAAACGCTGGGATGAGATTCATGCCGCGCGTGTAGATCTCAATGAGACGCGCTCGCGGGGATGGAGAGCGCTCGAGCGAACAGCGCAGATTTCTGGCACACCCGAATATTCAGTCTGCGTCTGTCACTCCCGTCCGCATAGCAGATAGAGAGAAGAGACGCTGGCATGACGCTGGCAATAAATTCTCCAAAATCACGTCTACATTCATATATGCGTATTTTGACCTTCACGCTTATTATTATGTAGATTCTCGATTTTAAACGTTTAAAAAAAAAATTCAAGAGCGTTAGGATTTAAAACGCTAAGAACTACAAATCCCACACCCTTTCCGGAAGTGACGCACACTCTTGACGTCCTTAGTGTACCGCGCGGGGAAACTGATGTGAAGTTTATCCTGCAGAAAAGGATCTTTGTGTCTCGAAAACTGAAAAAACAAAACCAATAATTTCTCATTTAAATATCTGCTCCAGTAATAGGTATTTATTTTGCTTGTTTTGACTAGTTTCTTTTGGAAAGTGTCGTATTTTGTAAAGCTTTGCTACTTTGAACACGTGTAAATATTATCACACATAATGTGTTCTTGTAGTTTTAGTTATTATTTGCATTAGATGAACGTCTGTGCGTCGGGTCTCTGTCGTTTTCAGTGTTTTGTTGCCGTTAGGGCCGCGTTTAAGATCAAATGTAAAGACCAGTGCGTTTTGCGCCCTTACTTTACTGTTTCTTTGCAACCAAGTTCGCTTTTGAACCATGTCTTATCAGCTGTAGCTCTAAAACACTAAAAACTACAGCATGTGGATAATTTTAACATTACTAATACAGATGTTTTATTATAATCAGAATGTCCGTAACGCTGCAGTGTCCTGGTTATCCTGAGGACACACTGCGCTCTCTGGCTGACAGGCTGCCCTGCAGGGAGGCACAGGTGACCTCACTGCTGTCACTCATGGGACAGGTGAGTTAAATACCTGTGTGTGTAGATATATATATTTATATATATAAGATATTGATACAAACAACATTCTCAAAGTCAGAAACCACTTTTCTGTTTTGCTTGCTGAAGTACAGCATTACTTTGGGATTATTTCTAACTCATGTAACAAGAAGGCTTAAAAAACAATTGAAATATGTAAGTCTTTTAATATTTTCCTTTTGATATGTGATTATTCTGATTTGATATACCCTTTTTTTTCTTATTTATTTATATGTTTTGACTGCTTCTTTTTTGTTTATACAGTTGTGGTCATTATTATTGGCACCCTTGGTAAATATGATCAAAGGTAACTGCAAAATAAATCTGCATTGTTTATCCTTTTGATCTTTAATTCATAAAATTAGCAAAAATCTTTTGCTGCACATCAGAACTATATTATTTGGTTTTACTCATTTCGATGAATGATTAGGGGAATTTGGCCTTTGTGTTTCCTCATGTTTATACTCCTGTGGAACAGGAAGTCATGGCTGNACATTATTAAATAAAAGTTTTTCTCCAAAACACGTCGGCCACAATTATTGGCACCCTTTTATTCAATAGTTAAATGCAACCTCCTTTTGCCAAGATAACAGCTCTTTACCTATAATGCCTGATGAGTTTGGAGAACACCTAAGAAGAGATCAGAAACCATTCCTTAATGCAGAATCTCTCCAGATCCTTCAGATTCCCAGCTCCATGTTGGTGCTTCTTCTCTTCAGTTCCCTCCACTAATTTTCTTTAGAGTTCAGGTCAGGAGACTGGGATGGTCATGGCAGAAGCTTCATTTTGTGCTCAGTGACACATTTTTTGTGTTGGTTTTGATGTTTGTTTTGGATCATTGACCCGATGGAAGATCCAATCACAGCCCATTATAGGATTTCTAACAGAAGCGGTCAGGTTTAGATTTTCATATGTTGATATTTGATAGAATCCATGAGACCATGCATCTGAACAAGATGTCCAGGACCTCCAGCAGAAAAATAGGCCCACAACATTAAAGATCCAGCAGTATATTTAACCGTGGGCATGGGGTACTTTTCTATCCAGCTCTTTTTTAGTTTCATCTGACCATAGAAGCCGGTCCCGTTTGAAGTTCCAGTCTTGTCTGACAACTGAATATGCTGGAGATTGTTTCTGGATGAGAGCAGAGGATTTTTCTTGAAACCCTCCCAAACAACTTGTGTGGATGTAGGTGCTGTTTGATCTTTTGTTTAGGCTTTCTGAGACTCAAGACTCAACTAATCTCTGCAATTCTCCAGCTGTGATCCTTGGAGAGTCTTTGGCCACTCAAACTTTCCTCCTCACCGCGCATTAGGATGATTTAGACACACGTCCTCTTCCAGGCAGATTTGTAACATCTTTAGTTGATTGGAGCTTCTTAATTATTCCCGTGATAGTGGAAATGGGGATTTTCAATGCCTTACAGCTGCTTTCTATTTTGTGAAGCTCAACAATCTTTTGCTGCACATCAGAACTATATTATTTGGTTTTACTCATTTCGATGAATGATTAGGGGAATTTGGCCTTTGTGTTTCCTCATGTTTATACTCCTGTGGAACAGGAAGTCATGGCTGGACAATTTTATGTTCATGATCACCCTGGTGTGCTAAAAAAAAAAATTAAATATGAATGGGAATATACTCCAGAGATATTTTACTCATAAAAAATTCTAGGGGTTCCAACAATTATGGCCAACGTGTTTTGGAGAAAAACATTTATTTCATAATGTGATTTTACGCCCACATTCAATTCTTTTCCTTTAATGAAAGGTTAGATTTTTGCTAATTTTATGAATTAAAGATCAAAAGGATGAACAATGCAGATTTATTTTTACAATCATCTTTGATCATATTTATCAAGGGTGCCAATAATTCTGACCACAACTGTATAACGTTTTTCACAAAAGAGTTCAATATCTATTTTATTATTATTATTTTGCTTAAAAATGTTTATATATGGCTATATTGTTAATGTACTTTTTATTCAATTTAAAAAAAAAAAAAAACAATATGGAGAATTTTTTTAATTAGGCACACTTTGGACTACTAAAATGAGACTTCTTCCAACTATGTGCCTTTTATGTTAATATATGTGTCCACATGTGATGGAGTGGACTTGATATTGTGTGTGATGTGAACCTTTCATTGAAGGAAAAGAATTGAAAGTGGAGGGGAAAATCACATTATTAAATAAAAGTTTTTCTCCAAAACACGTCGGCCACAATTATTGGCACCCTTTTATTCAATAGTTAAATACAACCTCCTTTTGTCAAGATAACAGCTCTTTACCTATAATGCCTGATGAGTTTGGAGAACACCTAAGAAGAGATCAGAAACCATTCCTTAATGCAGAATCTCTCCAGATCCTTCAGATTCCCAGCTCCATGTTGGTGCTTCTTCTCTTCAGTTCCCTCCACTAATTTTCTTTAGAGTTCAGGTCAGGAGACTGGGATGGCCATGGCAGAAGCTTAGTTTTGTGCTCAGTGACACATTTTTTGTGTTGGTTTTGATGTTTGTTTTGGATCATTGACCCGATGGAAGATCCAATCACAGCCCATTATTGGATTTCTAGCAGAAGCGGTCAGGTTTTGATTTTCATCTGTTGGTATTTGATAGAATCCATGATACCATGCATCTGAACAAGATGTCCAGGACCTCCAGCAGAAAAATAGGCCCACAACATTAAAGATCCAGCAGTATCTTTAACCGTGGACATGGGGTACTTTTCTATCCAGCTCTTTTTTAGTTTCATCTGACCATAGAAGCCGGTCCCGTTTGAAGTCCCAGTCTTGTCTGACAACTGAATATGCTGGAGATTGTTTCTGGATGAGAGCAGAGGATTTTTCTTGAAACCCTCCCAAACAACTTGTGTGGATGTAGGTGCTGTTTGATCTTTTGTTTAGGCTTTCTGAGACTCAAGACTCAACTAATCTCTGCAATTCTCCAGCTGTGATCCTTGGAGAGTCTTTGGCCACTCAAACTTTCCTCCTCACCGCGCATTAGGACGATTTAGACGCACGTCCTCTTCCAGGCAGATTTGTAACAACTTTAGTTGATTGGAGCTTCTTAATTATTTCCGTGATAGTGGAAATGGGGATTTTCAATGCCTTACAGCTGCTTTCTATTTTGTGAAGCTCAACAATCTTTTGCTGCACATCAGAACTATATTATTTGGTTTTACTCATTTCGATGAATGATTAGGGGAATTTGGCCTTTGTGTTTCCTCATGTTTATACTCCTGTGGAACAGGAAGTCATGGCTGGACAATTTTATGTTCATGATCACCCTGGTGTGCTAAAAAAAAAATTAAATATGAATGGGAATATACTCCAGAGATATTTTACTCATAAAAAATTCTAGAGGTTCCAACAATTATGGCCAACGTGTTTTGGAGAAAAACATTTATTTCATAATGTGATTTTAGGTCCACATTCAATTCTTTTCCTTTAATGAAAGGTTAGATTTTTGCTAATTTTATGAATTAAAGATCAAAAGGATGAACAATGCAGATTTATTTTTACAATCATCTTTGATCATATTTATCAAGGGTGCCAATAATTCTGACCACAACTGTATAACGTTTTTCACAAAAGAGTTCAATATCTATTTTATTATTATTATTTTGCTTAAAAATGTTTATATATGGCTATATTGTTAATGTACTTTTTATTCAATTTAAAAAACAAAAAAAACAATATGGAGAATTTTTTTTAATTAGGCACACTTTGGACTACTAAAATGAGACTTCATCCAACTATGTGCCTTTTATGTTAATATATGTGTCCACATGTGATGGAGTGGACTTGATATTGTGTGTGATGGTAGTACAATTAAAAAACAAAAAAAAACAAATACATAGATATAGCAATTAGTTACTATATTAGGATATACTTAAAAAGTAATTAGAAAATATCAAGCAACATTTATTTTAAAAAGCTAACAATTTCACAAAAATAAGTTTTAAATGATAAATATATAAACTCAGTGAGAAGAAAAAATAAATATCCTCTCACTTTAAACTGCTTTTATTTCCAGCAAATTTCTTAACGTGTAAATATTTGTATGCACAACAACAACAACAACAAAAGATTCAACAGCTCACTGAGACATAAACTGAACAAATTTCACAGACATTTGATGATCAGAAATGGATTAATGGATGTTCCTCCACTCTTCCACCAAGACACTTGCGAGCTCTTGAACACATCTGAAGGGACACATGGTTACAAGTGGTTTGGCACTGCAAGGACGATCAGCTGGCCTTCCTGTCTCCCTGTAGCACTGTCTTAGGTGTTTTACATTACAGACATTGCAGATTATTCCTCTGTTCACATCTGCAGTCCTCATATGGCATGATCATCATGCAGGTGATCAGAGACCCTGGACATCTTTTTCCTGGTGTTTCTCAGAGTCAGTAGAAAGGTCTCTTCAGTGTCCTAAGTTATTGGAACTGTGACTTTAATTGTCTACCACCTGTAAACTGTTAGTTGCTTGTCAGTGTCCACATGTGCATGTGCCAAAATTGTTTATGGTCGCTAGCTCAAAATGAAGGCCAAAGTATTTTACTTTAATGTACCATACAGAGTTAATGTGAGCTGTTGTTACTCTTTCTCTTAACAGCCAGATCAATACAGTTATCCTTCATTCTTCATCTATGGTCACAGAGCAACAGGAAAAAGTCATGTGGTGCTCACCATCATGAAAGATCTGGAGGTAAGATAGTGAAAATTAATTATTTGGAAATGTCTATTCAGATTTTAAAAGTTGTGTAGTTTATTCCAGCCTTTGGAAGTGAATGCAGTAGTGATTGAAAATCGGGTATGTTAACTGAAGGTTCCAGCTTGAATTCAGGTTTCTTCTTCAGAAGAAGAATTATTCCTGTATTAAGCATAGACGCAAACTCCTCAACTTTCGGTGAAAATTCACCTTTTTGAGATCAAAATAGGTCACCTACGAGTTTCTTGTAGATCCGATGAGAAAGTATTTGGGGAAGGGGGAGGGGCACACAGTGAGCAGAGCTGAAAGTAAACAAATAAGTTTATGTAATCTGCTCAGATTTAGGGCCCAATCTCATGATCGTTAATATAGCCTCTCATCTTTGTCATTTTTTCCACCCCTGATGAGTTTGCATCCCTGATTAAGTGTATTGCAAGTTGAGAAAAAGTGTTTACTAAATGAGAAATTAGTGAAAGACATTGACTATAGTTTTGTGATTTTGTGTGTGTGTGTGTTTTGTACAGCTCCCCCATGCTTCAGTGGACTGTGTAGAGTGTGTGTCCAGTGGACTGCTGTTTCAGCAGGTGTTGTCGGCCTTTTTCGGGCCGGACACTGCAGCATTGCTTCCTCGTTGCCCGACTTTGTCAGATTTTGTGCGACTGTACAAACAGATGAGCTCCAGCACACCAGCTGTACAGACACGCTATATAGTGAGTTATTTCATTTGTCATCATAATATATATTGCTTTTGTTTATGTTTGCAGATTTGTCAGGATTGTCGGTGAAGTTATTAAGATGTGCATTGATGTGTAGCCATGACATAAGGCGATGCTTCAAGGTTATATAATGTCCTTGTAGATTCTGGATAGAGCCGAACGCATGAGAGATATGGATTTCAGCCTGCTTCCTGCTCTTCTGCGCCTACAGGAACTGGTATGCATTCAATTTTACTAATGGTTTACTGCAAGAATAGAGTTACGAACTCTGCCTTTTTATATAGAGGCTTATGTCTTTTAAGAGGTATGAGTTCTGTTAAGGCTGGGACACACCAAGCCGATGGTTGGCCGTCGGGCATTGTTGGATGTTTTTGACCGATTCAGCATGTTGAATCGATATCGGTGAGAGAGAGAACTCTGATTGGCTGTTAAGCTTAGCGAACGAGTCAGTGCACGAGAATAAAAGCGAAAGTGATGAAAGCGAAGTCAAGACGGTCCATACAAAAGGCTGTTATAATTTTAGGTCATCTTACCTGAGCATTCGAATGCTTGAATATTTTCATAATAACATGAGCCGCCTGGAATGAAGAAAGTGATCAGCATGACTGATATTCAAAATGGTAAGCAAGCGCTGCTTTTTTTACGTTTTGTATATCTGCAGTACTAGTTTCAGGTTTACTATTTGAATGACTAAAATAGACTATTGATACCTGCTGATATAGATGGTTATTTACTTACACGCACACACAGAACACATATGCTAGTTGACAGTCGCCTTTAGTCCTTTTGGTGTGTTCAAGCGCAGCTTTTTGGCCGAGGCTTTAGAATGGAGTGTTTGTGTTTTGAATGTTTTGCATTTATATATTACAGTTGTCTTTTTGTCATATTTCTTCATCTGACTTCTGTGTGTGTTTCCTCTTTGTGGCAGGTAAATGATAATGTGACCGTTATCTTGCTCAGCGAAATTGTGTGGGAAAAGTTTCGGCCCAACACTGGCTGCTTTGAACCTTTGCTCTTTCATTTCCCAGACTACAGTAAAGGTAAGAGGGTACAGGAAGCATATCAAATGACAGACTCTGAATATGTAATAACGAGCTCTCTTTATTATATAACTGTTGCACAAGCATTCCAGTGTTCATGTAAATATAAATGAAGATCAAATGTGTCAATGGCCCCAGGTTTTATATAACAACGATTATTTCACTTGAAACGTCACATTTGTGATGAGATTAAAATTGAAAGTGCATGTTTTGGGATTTCTCAAACTACTGTAATACAATCACAAAAGTGTTTATACCAGGTGCAAACAGGGTCAATGACACTTTATTTGGATGGATGAATGAAACGTTTCTAAAAACCTGTTTTTCTGGTCCCTCAGCGGAGCTTGTGCAGATTCTTTCTCGGGATCATCACCCATCCTACACACCTGAGCTCTACGCTTCCTACATAAACATCCTGCTGGGGGTCTTCTTCTCGGTTTGCAGGGATCTAAGGGAGCTCAGGCACCTGGTAATGCCTTTTAAATTGTCTGAGTCAGTCTATAAAAAGAGCAGTTATTTTGTAGCAGCAGTTTTTATGATGTAGCAGGTGCTTATAAACCAGTAAAAAGTGTTTTTGCGTCTTTCATCCGCTTCAAAAAGACAGAATAAACTGAGTAGTACTAAATTGCTTAATATACTAAAATACACTGTTCAATTTTTTATTTAAACAGGCTTTACTGAATTTTTCCAAGTTTTGTGAACCCCTGGAGAAAGGAGAAGGTAAAATATTTAAACTGAAATACAACATTTTTTTACCATTTAAACACATATTTCACCCAGAAATGTAAATTTGTCATCTGCTTACCCTCATGTTGTTTTAAAGGGATAGTTCACCCAAAAATTGAAATTCTGTCATCATTTACTCACCCCCAAGTTGTTCCAAATCTGTATACATTTCTTTGTTCTGCTGAACACAAAGGAAGATATTTTGAAGAAAGTTTGTAACCAGGCTGCTTTGGGGCACCATTGACTTCCATAGTAGAAAAAAAGTCAATGGTGCCCCAGAACTGTTTCTCACATTCTTCAAAATATCTTCCTTTGTGTTCAACAAAACAAAGAAATTTATACAGGTTTGGAACAACCTGAGGGTTAGTAAATGATGACAGAATTTTTATTTTTGGGTGAACTATCTCTTTAAATTTTGTATTTTTCCTTTTCTATTGAATAAAATGTTGTCTAGCAGAATGTCCAAGCTGCTCTTTTCTATACAATGAAAGTGGAAGGGGTCTGTCAAATGACAAAAGTACTCCATCCGTCTTCTGAAGCCATATGCCACTATGTGTGATAGACACACAAATTTAAAGTTGTATTAATTGAAATTATCGACTGAATTACTATTAATGACTTTTAATTTTCATTTTTGGGTGACCTGTCGCTTTTAATATATTAAACTTCTTTTTGTGTCAGTATACAGTGTTTGAAATCATCTTTTTTGTTTCCTTCAGCTAAAGAGAGTGATATTCACAAGTTATGGAAAAACATCGAGCCCCATCTGCACAGAGCCATGCAGACGGTTTACCTCCGAGAGGTGTCCAGGTCTGTTGTGTTTTCTGAAGAGTGCTCACAGTTGAGATTGTGCTTGAGCTGTGTGTGTCATCAGTGACTGACTATTTGGGTCTTTGGGTTTACTGCAATCAGTGTGCAGTGGGAGCAGCAGCAGATGGACGAGAAGGAGGCCACGACCCTCAGAGGTACACAGACAGACACACACACTCTGCATGTTCAGACAGGACAGCAGAGGCTTCAGTCATGCCCTCACAGACCATCTGCTGGTGTTGCACAGGGATGCAAAAAATGTATTTCTACTTATATCTACCCTCTGACCACACATTCGCTGATGGGCTGCCCTAATGAATCATTTCAAAATGATTTGGCATGTTTGTTAAAGTTGGCATGAATTGGAAGTTTTGATATTCTTTTCCTTCCTATTGTGAAGCATATCCAAGTGAAAAATGGCTTCTCGAACAAGGGAAATTGTAGGGGTGGGACTTGATTTTTGTCCATCGGTAAATAATTGATTGGTTTTGGTTTGATATTGGTCGATCTTATGTGAATGACAGGTTGCCCCGCCCTCACGCTAGTATACACATCATCAGAGAAGAGATGTCACGACAAGAGGGAGGGGAAGTTATTTTGATTAAAGATTATGAGGGCACGTGAATTTAAAAAAAAGTTGTAAATCATTTATAATAAATACTGCAATATTTCATAAAAAAAAGAAAATAGTAGATTTTGATTTCATGGTGTCTTTAAGGCCAGCATCTTTATTATTATTTAAAGTGCCCTTTGTGATAATGTCAAATTAAGTTTTAAAGTACATTTTAAATAATTGTTTTGATCATCTCTTTGTTGTTCTTTAAAAGAATTACATTTATTTTAATCTGTTGTCTGAAAACATACTTAAGCAAATACTTGATTTTAATTTTAACTGTAGTGTTATTCTTTCATATTTAAAGTTAAGTTTCAATAGAAATGACACTAAAGTATATTTTAGTCAGTACATTTAGCAGTAACCATATTTCAAAGACAATAGAAGTAATAATGAAGTTACATATAAAGATGTACTGAAGTCCTACTCTAAAGTTCAGCTAATAGCATTTAGTAAAATATTTTTTCATTCAATTGTAAATAACATGCAATTAATTGTCCAAAAAACATTACATTCAGTTTGTGAATGTATATTCAGAGTATGTACTAAAGTATATTACTTCCATAATAAGTACTCATTTCTTAATTTGTAAACAAATTTTGTTAATGGCAAATGGGATCTGTATAGACAGTAATTTTTTAGACTGCTCTTGATTTATTAATCTATATCCTTTTGACCAATGGAAATCCATTCCCTTTGCTGATTTTATCCAATGAGAAGTCTCTTTCTCCTCCTGTAGGTTTATCAGCACATGCTCACATAGAGCTGCCATATTACTCCAAGTTTCTCCTGATTGCTGCGTACCTGGCGTCCTTTAACCCTGCCCGCACAGATCGACGCTTCTTCCTCAAGGTTTATTAGAGCTTTCTTATACCCTCTTTATTATCTAAACATGACTTTTTAGTCTATAAGAGGTCTTTTTGAATCCTAAATGCACCTTCGTGAATCATCTGATCACTAAAGAAAAGCTGTTTTTCTTCCTTTAGAGTCACGGGAAAATAAGAAAGACTAATTTCTTGAAGAAGCATGAGAAGGTGAGGAGTTGCTTCTGTTATTGTTCATCATGACTCTTCTTTTTGCAGGTTTATTAATGTCATCTGTCTTTTTTTCTCGGATTTTGTCTTTTTGTTGCAGACTAGTAACCATCTGTTGGGACCGAAGCCTTTTCCTCTTGACAGACTGTTGGCCATATTCTACAGTGTGGTTGATAGCAGAGTTGCACCTACTGCCAGTATCTTCTCACAGGTAATTTCAGTGAGCAAATCATGAGGTTTGGTAAATAATTCTGTTTCGGATAATAACAAGCTCTGTCATTCATGACAATTAGCTCAATTAGCTCATAAGACCGTAAGACATGAGTTATGTGCAATATGGCAGCAAAAGCAAGTCTTGGAATCATGTTAGACACTGGGTGGCAGTGTTTCATCTTTCTTTATTTTCATAAATCATTTATTTTGTCAAAACGCTGTAATTAGTTTGCTCTGATAGATGAAGAGCTTGGCTGTATTCATGGCTCATACAATCATATAAAATATCAGATTTAAAATTCCATTTTAAAATGGTGATTTTCAAGGCCTTAAAAAATGTCAATAAAATCTTCAGACTTGCTCTTTGTACATGCTTGTGTAGTTTAAAACATGCTCTGTTTTCCAAGGTTAACTGCCTGTGTGACTCATTTACATTCTAATAATGATTCTAATAAAGATTTCTATGAGACAGAAATTGGTTTTCAAGGTTTTTGGCAGTTCAGGAAGCTGAATAACCTGAACTTGAACTTTAAGGGTTAGCTCACCCAAAAATAACAATTCTGTCATCATTTACTCACCCTCATGTCGTTCCAAACCTGTAAGACTTACATTTATCTTCGGAACACAAGTGAAGGTATTTTTAATCAAATCTGAGCCAGTTCTGTACTCTCCATTGATAGCTACACAACTACCACTTTGACCCTTCAAGAAGAGATTGTAAAAACTAATGCATATAAATTGAGCGCTTTAGTCCAAATGCTGATCGCTTTATACGCTGAACAGATTGAATTTATGCTTTAATTCACATATAAACATTGATTAGCGAACACGAGCAGAAGCTCAACCAAACCTGCTTGACCCGCAAGAACAAACCTCTTCCGGAAGCTCACAACTGCTGTGTGCATTGATGAATGTTTATATGTGATTTAAAAGCCTAAATTCAAACTGTTCTTCAAACTGGACACTTCATACAAAGCGATCGAGTCTCTTTAGAAAATTTGAACTAAACCACTCAATTCATATGGATTAGTTTTACGATCTCATTATGAATGTTTTGAAGTGTCAAAGTGTCAGTTGCGTAGCTGTCTATGGAGGGACAGAAAGCTCTCAGATTTCATCAAAAATATCTTCATTTGTGTTCCGAAGATGAACGAAAGTCTTACGGGTTTGGAATGACAAAAGGGTGAGAATTGTCATTTTTGGGTGAACTAACCCTTTCAGTCAAATATTATTACATTTTGTTAAATAAATATTATAATTTAAAGATAATTGTGGCAACCAGGGCGGGCGAGAGCCGTGAGAGAACGGCGCGAGGCCGGTGGCGCGAGAGATAATGAGCTCCACCTGGGAGGCGCGCCGGCCTCGAGTCTCTCACGGAGGAGCTCCGGGAGCATAAAAGGAGGAGCAAATCAGAGAGCTCGAGCTCAAAGCTCAAGAGTTGCGTAAATATAAAATAAACAACAGAACAAAACGAAAGTAATTCCGGCAGACCCTCGCGGACGTCTGCCGGCCACACAAACATAATAAAACATAAAATAAAGTCCAGGCCTGGTCCTCTCTCGTCCTTCACTGTCGTCGCTCCTCCTTTTATGCTCCCGGAGCTCCTCCGTGAGAGACTCGAGGCCGGCGCGCCTCCCAGGTGGGGCTCATTATCTCTCGCGCCACCGGCCTCACGCCGTTCTCTCACGGCTCTCACCCGCCCTGGTTGCCACAATAATATATGAAGTCATGATACTATATAGAAAAACAGTAGTTTGCTTTCTGTTTTACAGATTTCGTCTCTAGTTACTCTGCAGCTTCTCTCTCAGGTGGGGCATGATGACCAGCTGGACTCACCCAAATACAAATGTGCAGTTTCTCTGGACTTCATTCTTGCAATCTCCAGGTGTGTGAGTGTGAGATGACCTTTTGGCCTTGTTTGCACCTGGTTGTAACATCCATCTTTAGTGATCTGATCACAAGTGGTCAGGCAAGATTGATCACTGTTTAGACCTTGCATGTCCTGGACTCCTGTGACTGCTTGTGCTCAGATTTCGAGTGGATTTTCTTGTGACTACATCGCTGACCATGCTACTGCATGTTAACCCTTCACAGAACTGCACTTACATTTACATTTATTCATTTTGCAGATGCTTTTATCCAATCCATTTGCGATCTTATTACCCAAAATGGATGTTAATTCCAGGTGTAAACAGGGTCTTTGATTAGGTTTGTTAACCTTTAGATGCACCTTTAGATCTAATTCTTTGGTTTTATGTTAACATGTTGACCATTTGTGTCTTCTTCGTCCTAGAACTGTAAGCTTCGATGTGGTGAGGTATCTGTATGACTTCCTGTGAGCCTGCTGCAGTGGATATGAAGCGGGCATCTGAATTAATCTGGAATTACTTGAATGGACTGCAGGATAAATTATGTTACAGGAACTTCCTGCATGTATTAGTCCAATCAGAAAATACTCAGTTAAAACAAGAGACTCGTTCCTCCAAGAGAAATTTGATGGGTTTAGTGTGTTAATGTGTGACACAACTTAAAATTACTCTAATAAAAACTGTATATTTTGTTATAACAATGGGTGCAATCTCTTTTTCATACACTACTGTTCAAAAGTTTGGGTCGGTAAGTTTTTTAAAAAAAGTTATGCTCACCAGGGCTGCATTTATCTGATCAAAAATACAGTATAACCAATAATATTGTGAAATATTATCATTTAAAATAAGATGTTTTCTGTTTTAATATTTTAATTCTTGTGATGACAAAGCTGACATTTCTGCAGCCATTAGTTGTTACATTTCAAAAGAACGTTTATTTGAAATAGAAACCTTTTGTAACATGTCTGTATTGTCACATTTGATCAATGACTCCTTGCTATACAGGTCCTTCTCAAAAAATTAGCATATTGTGATAAAGTTCATTATTTTCCATAATGTAATGATAAAAATTAAACTTTCATATATTTTAGATTCATTGCACACCAACTGAAATATTTCAGGTCTTTTATTGTTTTAATACTGATGATTTTGGCATACAGCTCATGAAAACCCAAAATTCCTATCTCAAAAAATTAGCATATTTCATCCGACCAATAAAAGAAAAGTGTTTTTAATACAAAAAAAGTCAACCTTCAAATAATTATGTTCAGTTATGCACTCAATACTTGGTCGGGAATCCTTTTGCAGAAATGACTGCTTCAATGCGGCGTGGCATGGAGGCAATCAGCCTGTGGCACTGCTGAGGTGTTATGGAGGCCCAGGATGCTTCGATAGCGGCCTTAAGCTCATCCAGAGTGTTGGGTCTTGCGTCTCTCAACTTTCTCTTCACAATATCCCACAGATTCTCTATGGGGTTCAGGTCAGGAGAGTTGGCAGGCCAATTGAGCACAGTAATACCATGGTCAGTAAACCATTTACCAGTGGTTTTGGCACTGTGAGCAGGTGCCAGGTCGTGCTGAAAAACGAAATCTTCATCTCCATAAAGCTTTTCAGCAGATGGAAGCATGAAGTGCTCCAAAATCTCCTGATAGCTAGCTGCATTGACCCTGCCCTTGATAAAACACAGTGGACCAACACCAGCAGCTGACATGGCACCCCAGACCATCACTGACTGTGGGAACTTGACACTGGACTTCAGGCATTTTGGCATTTCCTTCTCCCCAGTCTTCCTCCAGACTCTGGCACCTTGATTTCCGAATGACTTTGGACCACTGAGCAACAGTCCAGTGCTGCTTCTCTGTAGCCCAGGTCAGGCGCTTCTGCCGCTGTTTCTGGTTCAAAAGTGGCTTGACCTGGGGAATGCGGCACCTGTAGCCCATTTCCTGCACACGCCTGTGCACGGTGGCTCTGGATGTTTCTACTCCAGACTCAGTCCACTGCTTCCGCAGGTCCCCCAAGGTCTGGAATCGGTCCTTCTCCACAATCTTCCTCAGGGTCCGGTCACCTCTTCTCGTTGTGCAGCGTTTTTTGCCACACTTTTTCCTTCCCACAGACTTCCCACTGAGGTGCCTTGATACAGCACTCTGGGAACAGCCTATTCGTTCAGAAATTTCTTTCTGTGTCTTACCCTCTCGCTTGAGGGTGTCAATGATGGCCTTCTGGACAGCAGTCAGGTCGGCAGTCTTACCCATGATTGCGGTTTTGAGTAATGAACCAGGCTGGGAGTTTTTAAAAGCCTCAGGAATCTTTTGCAGGTGTTTAGAGTTAATTAGTTGATTCAGATGATTAGGTTAATAGCTCGTTTAGAGAACCTTTTCATGATATGCTAATTTTTTGAGATAGGAATTTTGGGTTTTCATGAGCTGTATGCCAAAATCATCAGTATTAAAACAATAAAAGACCTGAAATATTTCAGTTGGTGTGCAATGAATCTAAAATATATGAAAGTTTAATTTTTATCATTACATTATGGAAAATAATGAACTTTATCACAATATGCTAATTTTTTGAGAAGGACCTGTACATATATATATACTTTTACTGTAAGATAAGGTGGTTTGGTACATAATACGTGTACTTTAAAAAGGAAGTGCCCTATTGTATGCTCTTCTCAAAGTACATTACACTAAAATCTAATGGCAGGTACAAGCTCTACTACTAATTGATAGTACTAAATAATAATTAATTTATATGTATCAGGCTTTATTCCCATCTGCTGATGTTCATGCAGTGTTTTTGCAGCATGGAGACTGGCATAACATCTCCCAGGATTCATGGTACTACCACAGTTGCACACATCCCTTCAACCACATTTAAATGATCAATGTATCTATATTACATATAAATATGTCCTGTGTCATTTGGATCCTTTGTAGAAGTGTAGTTCAGCTCAGAGGACTGACCTCCTTATCCTTTTGCAACAAGATGGCAAAGCTGGCATGAATACCACTCACCCTCTCTGACGTAGGCAAGTAACCCAGAACAACAACTAAATGAGGATCTGGGAGAAAGGAACCATGGGTGCAATGGAGTGTAAGTGATTGATTGAAATTTAGGTTTTTAGTATCGCAGTCTGTTAATTCAGCTTTTGAGAGGTAACCGATGCTGTGTCTGACTCACAAAGTCTCCATGGTAATAGATTGCGGTTGTCATAGAAACTGAGGGTCCACAGTTAAAAAGGCTCCAAATGTGACTCATGTGTTCTCACAAGCTGACGTAGTCTGAATAGAAGACGGGGCTTGAGACACAAAGGGCAAAGGGTCATTTTGGTGTCTGCAGTTAGTTAATTCATGCATGAACTTACACCGGTGTCAGTTATTATGTCTTTAATGTACAAATGGAAGCACAAGCAGTTCATTAACCAAGCTTAAGGTAGGTCCTGGAGTCCTACAACAGAAGGCACCTTCATTATGTGTCTATATCAATGCAGAGCAAGCCATGTCCATTCTTATACACTGTATGCACATATCTTTAAAAAAAAAGTAAACATTCCTGACATGACAGAGAAATAATTCATCTATTTTAACAAATGTGTTCTTAAAAATTTAGGCCTGGTTTCACAGACAGAGCTTAGATTAGGCCAGAATTAGATTTTAGTTCAATTAGGACATTTAAGTAGCTTTTATAAATGTGCCTTGGGAAAAAAAACATTGCTGGTGTGCATCTTGAGACAAAACAATGGCACTGACACATTTTAAGATATGCTGCTTTCAGTTAAAACAGCTCAAACATGCATTTAGTCTGGGACTAGATTAAGCCTTGTCTGTGAAACTGGGGGTATATCACATTTAAAATGCTTTTAAAATGGCAAAAAAGATAAATTTATTAAAAACAGTGACCCTTTACAGTACCAAAAATATACACCTTCCCTTGAACATTCGTTAAAAAAATAATTTAAACTTTAAAGTGGACATACTTTTGTTCAAAAGATTGGGTCAGTTCAAAAGTTTTTCTTTTATTGATCATATTTGAAGACAAAGACATTTACATCATTACAAAAGATTTTGGTTTCTAATAAATGCTGTTCTTTCGAACTTTATCAAAAAAATCAGTTTCTATAAAAAAAATTAAATAAAGAGACTTATTTAAAAAAACATTAGGTCCACAAAATCTGACCGACCCCAAACTTTTGAATAAATGTATGTCAACAACCACTTAGTCAAATATTTATAAATGTCTCTAAGCCATCTAAAACAATAAATAAATATATATTTAAAAATGGTCTTCTCTTTTTTTGCAAATAATAAAGTAATAAGAAAATAAAGCCCTCTAAATGGACATCCACTTCATACTGATTCTTTTCCCATGAAGCCACTTTCGCTTAGCGAGAAGGCTGTGTTTGGGAAACAGTCAGTATTAGATGTGGGACATCCCACACCAATTTTATCTCTTGACCCCTTTAGCTCAGTCTCTCTTTAATATGATTGTGTTTTTAGCATTAGACAGAGGAGGTGAAGTTTGATAAGTGAAGGTTGCTCTTGTTTTCTGATCAAGAGACCGTAAGGATGGACAGTCTCTTATACGCTGTGTCTCCGGTTATGGATCATGGCCACTATGTGCGAGAGGTCTAAACTCTTCATCATCACCTCCATAAAGTCTTCATCACTGCGTGCCCCTGCTACAAACTCCTCCAGTGAAAGCTCCCCTGATGAATGGAGAAAAATGGACAGGCAAATCACAATCATGCCCTTTTAAAGACTGCATTTGTCTCTGATGCTGCCTTCGCGTGCTAGAGAAAATGTGATAATTCCCACTTCTGAAGTCGTAATTACGAGCTTATCGCATTCAAGTTTCATGAGAGGGCTTTCATGTGCAATTTTTCACCTAGGAAACTCGGAGAGCACGTGAAGGCAGCATTTATACTAGAAGCATTTTGCTCTCACCATCTCCGTTGATGTCGATCCTATCAAACACTCGGTTTGTGAAGTCCTCAGCGCTCACTTCCTGTGTCTCGCTTCCGTTGATGGCGCGGATGGCCTAATGTAAAAGAAGCCATTTTTTATGATGGGTTTATAAGAGTAGTATCATTTATTTTATTTTCATAGCCGTGTAGTGCAGTTTTACACATATTATCGTTCCTACCTTTATGATATTCAGGAGCTCGTGTCTGTCTATGCAGCCATTGCCGTCAACATCGTAAAGTCTGAAATACCAGCGCAGTTTGTGCTCCATCTTCCCTCTCATTACGAGACTGAGGGCGGCCACGTACTCCATGAAGTCTATATAACCGTCCTGCAAAAGAGATGAACTCTTTAGAACATTTAAATCACTGTTGAGACCACACCACACTCAAAAAATGTAGGCCTAAAAGTAAGATTTATGTATTGCAATTGCAAAAACAATTTCTTCCATTTGTGTTTTAACATGCTAATAAACTTATTGTGATGCATAAGTGAACATAGAAGTTTGGAAACATTACTATTTTTAAATGTTTTTGAAGGAAGTCTCTTATGCTCATCAAGCCTGCATTTATTTGATAAAAAAATACAAAAAAAACAGTAATATTTTGAAATATTATTACAATTTAACATAATGGTTTTCTATTTTAATATACTTTAAAATAGAATTTATTTCTGTGATGCAAAACTGAATTTTCATCAGCCATTACGCCAGGCTTCAGTGTCACATGATCCTTCAGAAATCATTCTAATATGCTGATTTATTAACAATGTTGGAAACAGATGTGCTGCTTAATATTTTTTGGAACCTGTGATACTTTTTTTAGGATTCATTGATGAATAAAAAAGTTTAAAAAAGAGCATTTTATTCAAAATAAAAATATTTTTGACCGGTAGGCTACATAAATTAAATAGGTAAGATTTTTGTAATAGTACAAATAAACTAACTTTGCTTAAATACATACACATTTATATATTTATCATACATTTTAACTAACTGAATATTGCTTGTTCCATAGCTAGCCATATTTTAACAATGTTCACACTTTTAAAATTAATAAATGTAATTGTTTTCACAAAGAGCAGATTTATGCAGGTTCTAAGCAATTTGAATAAATGCATTTTGAAAATATTATTTAAATAAAATCAAATAAATGCAAAAAATGTTTTATTTATGTATAGCTGACAAATATGCATTACATAAAATTTATTTGATTATGATAAAACTGTATTCCAAATAAATATAAATTTTTAAATGCAATTCACATCTTAAATACACTTTTTTAAATGCATACTACATTGTGAATAATGTAATACACTTTTAATAAACTGTGTTCAGCGTCTGATCTGGTTGGTTTGCTTCATTGCTTTATTCAAGGATTATGTTAAATGGCAATGAAGGAAATGAATCAATTAAAAAGACTTTTGAGATCTATCTACCAATCAGCATCCACATCTGCAGCTTTCTGTTAAATAAAATAAGTTATAAAATGTTTATATTAGGTATGTGTTCCCACATGAGTTCTTAGTGAATCCTNTATATTTCAGACAAGTTCACGGTATATATATTATTATAGCTCGAAAAGGAGTGGGAAGAAGACAAACTTATTTAACCCCACCCCCTATTCATCTAATGAATGGTTACCAATATAAAGAAAAATATATTTATATACAATATCTGACCTATGTCATACATTATAAAGAACAATATAATTATATACAATAGCAGACCTATGTTAAATGGCAATGAAGGAAATGAATCAATTAAAAAGACTTTTGAGATCTATCTACCAATCAGCATCCACATCTGCAGCTTTCTGTTAAATAAAATAAGTTATAAAATGTTTATATTAGGTATGTGTTCCCACATGAGTTCTTAGTGAATCCTAAAGCAGCTGGATGCCCTTTGTTCTCTTTTCATATGCTTGCACATATATAGATGATGGCGGTGATGAGGATCACGATTAGGATGATGAGGCTGCCCTCTGGAGGATTACTGCCAGTTCCAAGGTCTGCGTCTGAGAGACGGACACAGCCACTTGACACAGACATAATCCTCAGGTCAACACCCTTTCCTCAGAATGTCACATCTCTTTGTCTCACACACATGCCAACTGTCTAGGGCAGGGTCAGGGAGAAGGTCATGGGCTATGTAAGAGTTGAGCTTTATTAATGTGTGGAGATATATGGATATTTTATAGTGCTTATTGTTGAGCAGTTGTTTAGACATGCTTTTACTGGTATTAGTAGTCTGGAACATGTTTCAAAATGTATCTAATTTCTCAGAAAAAAATTCTGTAGACTTTAATATTTCTATTATAAACTAAATATCAAGAAACTAAAATGCAGGCACTCAATTCTCTGCAATTTGTGCCACTTTAATTATCAGAAAGTGATAAATCAGTTATACAATCAAGTATGAAATGTGTAATCATGGATAATTTAATAAAATAATTTCACATTTATAAAAAAAGATAGAAATTCATTAAAATGATCATTATAGAAAATAATATACCATACACTTTCACAATTTATGATATAGAATAAAGACAAAATTAAAAGTTTGTCATTACGAAGTGGTTGATAGTTGCATTTTTTATTTGTCTTTTGCTTTATCTATGTCCCTATTAATGATTTCCCTCGGAGCGAGGAGGGAGACACAATTGTACAGTGAAGCGGAGAGATTTAGCTCGATGAGTATTGACATTAACACACGTTTAATGGCATACTCATAATTAAATACATATGTGAAATACATGCTGGGAATCTCTTATGAAATGCTCATATCAAGATGAAAAGCAATAATATCATGAGGGTTAAAACTGTTTTTGTGGCAAAAATTTCATTGGGATCCAATTATGAAAACATGTTTTGACTTAGAGTAAACTAGTTGTTAGTGCACGTGAATGGAATCTGATTCTATAATACATTCACAAACCTGTTCAACAGTCTGTAAATCTTAATCTCATAGATAAGCTCATTATTCATTGTATTAATATGAGTCACTGTAAATAAAAGCTGGCATGAAGTGCTTAATATAGTGCTATAAATATACATCCAGACAACACAGTAAGAATGATCCGAGCTTTGCTCCGATCTGACTCAACAAATAACAAACTCACGTGTGCTGACTTGCAGACAGTTATTGATTATATATATATCACACTATGGTTCAAACGTTTTTTTTTATGTTTTTGAAAAAAGTCTCTTATGCTCACCAAGTCTGCATTTATTTGGTTATAGAAATATAATAAACAGCAATACTGTGAAATATTATTACAAATGTTTTTTATTTTAATATATTTTAAAATGTATTGCTGTGACGCAAAGCTGAATTTTCAGGATCATTACTCCAGTCTTCAGTGTCACATGATCCTTCAGAAATTGCTCTAATATGCTGATTTGCTGCTCAAGAAACATTTTGCATTATTATCAATGTTAAAAACAGTTGTGCTGCTTAACATTTCTGTGGAAACTATATATATATATATATATATATATATATATATATATATATATATA
>RJVU01022182.1:3878439-3923227 GCA_003731715.1 Anabarilius grahami
AAAATGCTTAAAAGCTCAAAATGACCTCATATTGGTATTGGCCAGTATATTGGTCTAACTGCTAGTGGAAGAAATTGGAATAATTTCTCCTGAAATTAGGATGGGAATCAGCAGAAATCAGTCTGAATCTTAGCAAACATAGTTTCAAGTCTGATGTAACAGAATGCAATGAGCCTCAAAACCTGCATATTATAGCCACCCTTTTAAATTAAAACTGATACTTCAAATACTCTAGCTGTGCTGAAGCTGTCTTTAAAAGTACCATTGCCAGAAAGTTTTCAAAGGCATCCTTAGCCACTTTTACTATCCACTCTGTTCATTTATATATTGTTTTCATCTCTTTCACTCACCTTGTTCATGTCAAATGTGCGGAACATCTGCTCGATGTAGGCATTGGCCTCTGGATCCAGACCTCTGAGCCCGAAGAACTGTTTGAACTCATGCAGCGTGAGCTGACCAGATGGACACTCAGTCATGAACTTCTTATACCACAGATGCATTTCAACGGCCTGCAGGTCGTCCACGGTGCTGCCCGTTGAATTCCCCATCTCTAAACTGAGAACGGATTGTTGTGGAGAGCTGGACTGGAGCTACTCTGTCAGGAAACCCAACTGGTCTGCTGTGCAGGCGAGCGTTTCGCTTCTCACAGACACACGACACTGGGACCTAAGAGTGAGGTGGGCACCCTCCGGAGGCTTTTGTACTGGCCTGGGATCAGACACGCCCCACCAACTCCATCTTATTGATATTAACTGTGACTAATCCAGCTCACTGTGTATGCGAGGCTTAAGGATGACCATGGCTGGGATGGCCATTGGTAATAGCATGTGAGATTGGGGACATGCTGACCAATGTTCCCATGTGACGGCCTGCATCAGCATTTCTGGACTTCATAATGATTTTAGTGACGAAAAGACAACTGACGTGAAAGTTGTTTCCAAAATTATTTTTAATGATATAGTCAAATGATGATATATTCATATGCACGTTAGTAGCCGTGTCACAATTTTTTGAGGTAATAAGCTTCAGTCAATTTTTTTGTCATGACAAATCCTGTACAATAATTACAAACCAACATTCGCAGTCGTGCTAATGATTCCAAAGAAGAACATTGTAGTGCCAAAATAAAATGCCATAGTATAATGGCAAACATCAGTGGAGCCTTCACATTCTTCACACAAAAAACTTTTTTTTTAGTTTGTTAGCATTTGATTGTCAAATTAGACACACAATATCCATGTTACATTGGTTAGTATATATTGAACAATAATATTAATAGTTAATACCATTTAAAAAATCATATAGTCTAACAGGAATGAGATGCAATTTGAGATCTCACAACATATTAAGTCTATAAATACATTTAGAGATGCAGAATTTTCTCTTCTCAAGCTCAAACTAAGTAAAGCTTGTTAGATCTGTTCAATCATTTCTGGAAAGTTTGTAAAAATGTATTCATTACAGGTAAACTTTGACAGTCCGTTTGATATTTTGGGGTAAGAAGTAGTATTTTGTATAGTATTTCCCACTTATTGTTAACTAAAGCTAAAACCATAAAAAAACATTGTCATTTCTTGAAATAAAATATTAAATAAAAAACATGAAAAAATATTAAATATTATATCAGGGTTTTTTAAGGTGAAGAACTAAAACTAAAAATTAATAAAAACTGCAACTGCTCCAACCATATAATGTCCAATCAGACGCATATGTGCTAATAGTAATTTTAGGCTCATCTCCCTCACTGCTAAACTGCATTCAGTGGATATAGAATGATTTAAAAAGAACTTGTTGGGGCTAAACAACACTGTTTAGGATTAACTGTGAGGCTAAATAAGTTAGGATTTACTTATCTTAACTTTTTTGCATTGTTTTTCCTTCCAGTAAATACTGGTTTAGACTTGAAAAACAGGTGTCGAGTTCAGTCTTCAGTCTATCAGGCGTGGTTATAACACAGTGGTGGACTCTCCCTTAACCTCTAAACCTCATTGCTTTCAGTGAGCCCTTTGAGGTGACAAGAACATTGAAACTCAACATAAAAGTCAGAGAATTCTGCATGTACTGATGCAATGGTATTGTTCTCCTTGGAGTCTATAACTCCATTTAAGATCCATGGAAAATCTGTTTCTTCATGAAGTATGTTTTGCCAGAAACATCATCCTTTGAGTTCATAATGTCCGTTCTCATTCCGACTCTGTGTCGCTGCTGGAGAGCATTTCTATGGACGTCTTACTGCACCTTCTGGTCCACCAGTTTAGGCTCCTATGAATGGATTCAAATACCTCTACTGTGTATCTGGCAAACATCGACATCCACTTGATCACTTCCACAAAACAGTTCACAGAGCGAGATACAAAGATTACAAACACTGTAGTGTAGTGTGCCAACAGAAGGAGACTGCGTCCCAACTGTTTTCCATAATTAATAATCATGTTAAGCTTTAAATCATGTCCTCCCATACTGTTTTGAACCATCAAGTAACTCCAAACCTAAAATAATATTTGTAATTGCTTCCTATTATCTTTTGTAAGCAACCATGCCTACTTAGTACTTAAAATTTGATTCTACGTTTTATATTTGTTGACGGTCCCTTGGTGTACAGTTATGCGCCTCACAGAGTCACTTGTTGTTTTCACACACTCCCATGCGTGGTCCAATCACAGCGCTGAGTTTCTGTTTCCGGGATGTTTGGTGATGTGGCTCTGAAATCCTGGAGACGAAATTGATCAAATAAACCACGCAGCTCTTCCCTGCGCCGATTAAACAGGTCAGTTTCATGCTTAATAACATTAACAAGCTGCTTCTAAACATATTCAGTCGCTGACATGCACAAACACACATACGTTTATAAATATCGATTCGTTACAGTTGTTTACGAGTCATCAGCACGAGCTCACTTAAAGCTTGCGCTCATTACTGCCGCTCATTGGGCTTTAACAATGCCGTTTTATAACCATCATAACAAATAAAAGGCATACCTTGATGCGTCTCGATCATTTGTGCTGATATCAATCGATTTTAAAACACAAGGAAGAAGAGTCGCTGAATAATCTTTGCTGTTGTGTAGACAAAATGAAAGCGACGCAGCCGCAGTCAGATATATTTGTTTCGGCGTCGTTCGGTTCTCTTCGTTTTTCTCCGCTTTATGGCTCTGCCAAAGGTGGTTATTTATTATCAATAAAGATAGATAAAATGTTGTTATTGCGTTCACGCCTCCTTTAGCTACTGTCCGCACAGGGGACACACGTTATGTAACCAATAAAGGATCCAGTTGTGTTCTATTTATGGATGTGATGTGTTCACAGTCAATGTCCAATCAAAATCTATGAGAAATACAGTAGCTTTAAATAAATATAGAGACTAACCAAACTGTAAGATCTTTTCCTTTGTTCGCTGTATGGATTTATTAATGTGATGTAATGCAACCGAGAGGTGTGATGCCATTTAATTTACAAGGGCCGGATGGTATATCAAAGGTGCCTTAACATGAAGTTTAAATTTAATTTGTACAATTACTATGATCATATTCACTGCCATTACTTGGTGTTGCCTGATATGGGATCTAGAGAACCAAATGTTCCTTTAAATGAGTCTATAATAATGGCATTGTTGTGCTTAAGCATTAATCAGATTCTGGCTTTATCTTTACTTATGTCCTAAACATGTTAAAATAGTTTCAGAAATTCACACGGTAAAGAGCATGATACAAAATATGAACTAACAAGCTGTGAACTAACATTTCATTGCATATGTGTATGTGCAGGTCAGCCATGTTTAGCCGGCTGACCCAAGGGGTGTCCTCGGTCCTCCAGGAGCTCTCGGGTGAGGAACGCTCCGAAGGAGACTTCCAGGTGAGTAGACAAACCTTGGAACCAATCAAACCTCAGTTAAAGGCCCTTATTTTCCCATTTATGTACTTATTTTCACATTTATGTATTAGTTTACTAGCCTTTTACCATCTTAAAATGACTTGCATGCATGACTAAAGATAAGTCAAGCATAAGTGGATGAAAAAGAGCAGTGTTAATTTAAAGTCGGCATGAAATGGAAGTTGCGAAATACTTTTTTTTCTTATTGAGACATATATGGCATATTCAACAGGAAAAAATGTAGGGCGGGCCTTGATTTTGTCCATTGGGAAATGATTTGATCATTGGATGGTTGTGGTTTGCTATTGGTCGATCTCATATAAGTGACAGGTTGTCCCGCCCTCACACCAGTAAACACATCATCGGAAAAGAGAAGAGATGTCGCTGCAAGAGGGAGGGGGAAGATTTTTTTAGGGATGCACGATATATCGGCCACCATATATTTCCAGTATTTCTCACCCATCTCTTCTGGACATTTAGTTTTGTAAGCATGAATTGCTTTCTCAGAAGTTTTTTTTTAATTTTCTCTATCAGCCGATATGTTCATTTTTAATGTTAATGTTATCGGCCTGATAAGAAAATTTGCCCGGTTATACACTACCAGTCAAAAGTTTGGAAACATTACTAATTTTAATGTTTTTGAACGAAGTCTCTTATGTTCATTAAGGCTGCATTTATTTCATAATAAATACAGAAAAAACAATAATATTGTGAATTATTACAATTTAAAATTATGGTTTTCTATTTGAATATACTTTAAAATATAATTTATTTCTGCGATCAAAGCTGAATTTTTAGCATCATTACTCCAGTCTTCAGTGTCACATGATCCTTCAGAAATCATTCTAATATGCTGATTTGATACTCCGTTTTTATCAATGTTGAAAACAGTTGTGCTGCTTAATATTTTTTTGGAACCTGTGATACTTTTTTCAGGATTCATTGATGAATAAAAGGTTAAAAAGAACAGCATTTATTCAAAATATAAATCTTTTCTAACAATATAAATCTTTACTGTCACTTTTTATCAATTTAACACATTCGTGGTGAATAAAAGTATTAATTTCTTTCAAAAAAAAAGAAAAAGAAAAAAAGTACTGTCCCCAAACTTTTGAACGGTAGTGTATATTGTTACAAAAGATTTATATTTTAAATAAATGCTGATATTTTGTTAACTTGTTATTCATCAAAGAATCCTGAAAAAGTATCACAGGTTATAAAATAATATTAAGCAGCACAACTGTTTCCAACATTGATAATAAATCAGCATATTAGAATGATTTCTGAAGGATCATGTGACATTGAAGACTGGAATAATGATGCTGACAATTCAGCTTTGCATCACAGAAATAAATTATATTTTAAAGTATATTAAAATAGAAAATCATAATTTTAAATTGTAGTAATATTTCACAATATTATTGTTTTTTCTGTATTTATTATGAAATAAATGTCTTTGTTCGCCATGATGGTTTTCAATTGCTTGAAATACGATTGGAATAACTTATACAGTTGAAGTGTAACATGTACAGTGCAAGTCTGTCATATAGGCTACATAAAATTATAATGAGAATATTATAATTGTGTGCTTGGGACATTGCTTTTAATGGTGAGACTTTTGTTTTTGTAATCAGGCTTTCAAAAATTAGATAAAAATTTTGATTTACATTTATCAGCCAATATATCAGTTATCGGCTTTCAAATATAAATAATTATTGGTTATCGGTATCGGCCAAAATCAGTGCATCCCTAGTTATTTTGATTAAAGATTAAGAGGGCACATGAATGAAAAAATAAATAAATAAATGCATGGATAAATTATTTATAATAAATGCTGCAATATTAAAAAAAAAAACATTTTTGTCAATTTTGATTTCATGGTGACTTTAACGCAAGTTGTTATTGAAGTTGTGATGAAACAGAAGTAGCAACAGATATTTTCTTCCGAGTTGTGATGTGCGTCCAAGTGTAACAGATTATTGGAAAAGAAAAAAATGCTGGAATGGGGTCTTGGTTCTCTAATCTTGATTAGATGTTGAGATGTGGGCGTGGCACTCAAAAATGAATGTGAGCTTGCAGTTGATTGGGGGCGGGGTTTAAGCGGACTAAATTATTTGAGAATTCCGGCATACATCACCAAACTGAAGCCTGTTATTTTACCAGAAGATCAAGTTATGACATTTTGATTAAACTTTGCAAGGTTAAATTGAAAAAATGAGACGCATACATGGATGAACTGTTCACAGTGAGATGTATAACATGCATTTAGAAAATATGTTGAAATAGGTCCATTTCATGCCAACTTGAATACTAACGTAGTTAGAAGGGAGTGATTAACCATCTAAAGAGCACTCTTTGAATGTTGTCTTTGGAGCAGGATGGGCTGGTGCCTCAGCCCCAGCCTGATTCTGAAGCATCCCTGGAGGGCCCAGGGCCCCCAGAAGAGGTCCTGGAGAGGCTGGCCCAGACTGAGCAGCTGGTGGTTCAGCTGAAGGAGCTGATTCGAGAGAAGGACAGTCGGCTCGCCAGCACAGAAAAACAGCTCAAGGTGTGGGCTTGCATAATGAGAAAGAAACAAGTGGCACTAACTAGACCATGAATATTAACAGGTCTAAAGCTTGGTTTTGGATTTGCAACTGTGTTTGTCCTCATACAGGAGGAGAAAGAACAGGCAGAAGTCAAGTTTACAAAGCTTAAACTGCAAGCCAAAGCCAAGATGGCCTCCCTAAACAAACAGATCTCTGAGCTCAAAGGACAAGAAGCGTTGAACAGCAGTCAGGTAATGTTGACATATTTGTGTTATTTTAAGCATGAAGTGGACTTAGATAACTTTTTTGTAGTGTGCCAACTTATAACTTATATTATTTAATGTAACAATGTATTTCATTATGATAGTAATTTGTGGTGCTTTTTGTTTATCTAAATAAATACTCAGTGTTTGCAAAATTAATTAGTTTTTCCTGCAGTGTTGTGATGATGAAATGTTTTTTTAGAATTCAGAGAGCTCCTTCCAAATGGCTCCAGGAGTGGAGGAGGAACTCCGGCTGCTGAAAGAAAAGCTCAGCCAGGCGGAGTCGTCCAACAAGATCCTCCAACAGCAGCTCTGGGAGGCTGAACAACGTGTGAGAGAGGAGGGTCATGCAGAGCAGGTGTGTTTCACCCAGAGCATATGACTTTAAGCTGAGGTGCTTATTTTGTTAAGATCTTGAAATGTGTCATATGATGATCAAGGTTTTTGAAGGTACTGTTTTATTTCTGATATAGTCTGATCTCAGTCTCTTAAAAACTTTATCTCCTGTTTAAAAAAAATAATAATTTATGTTGTCCAGGTGCGAATCCTGCAGGCTGTGGTGAAAGAAAAAGATGTCAGATTTCAAGATCAAATCCTTAAACATGAGCAGGAACTCCTCAGTCTCACGCAGACCTCAAATGACCCTGACTTAGAGCAGGTATTTCTCATGTTTTGGCACTTTCCATAAATAAGGTTCACTTTCATGTTTCATTTTCTTTGATATTTAATTTTCTCAATCTCTGCACAGATTGTAGTGTTGACTGCATTCGTCAAGCTCAAACATACCAAAGTTATTGTAAAAAAAAGAAAAAGGAATGGATGCAGATAGGAAATAAAGTTTATCATTAACTACAAAACCAACATTAGGTCCCAAACTAACTAGCTACTGAGGTTTAGCTTAATTTAGGTGAAATTTACTAGCCTAATACCCATTCTGCTATAAGTTTTGATTGATTAATTTGACTAATTTTTTACATTTTTGTCTGTTTAATTTTGCATTTATTGCATGAAAATAATGCAGTCACACAAGTTATAACCTGCATTCAGACATGTCCCATGTTTAGTTTTCAGGGTTTCAAAAATAATAATATGAATTTTCAACATAATAAAGATTATATAATATTACTGTTATTGTTATAATATTTGCTGTGACCTCCTGAAATTGTTGATCTAAAGGTTAAGTATTTCCTTTCAATCAACATTTGTAAAAAAAATAAAAAATATATATATTTGTAAAAAGGTTTTTAGGGACTCTATTTATGGAGGTGTATGATAAAGCATTTAACATGATCTATAGTGCTTGAAGATGGTAAAGAGCTGCAGTGCAAGGACAACATTGTCTTGCTGTTTTCATATTTGTTAGTTTTTTGTTTTGGGATAGCCTGAGGTGTTGTAGCCATATTTGTGTGTTATTATAAAGCAAGAAATCATAGCTCATCATGTTGCCATGGCAATTTTGATCTAAGCTGTCTAGTTTCAGGGTGCATGCATTTCCACATTCTATGAGCCGCATCCAACTCTTGGCATGTTATGTTTTGTTCATGTTGTTGGACAGGAATTAAGAACGCAAGCTCAGATTAAGACTGTTCTTTTAAATGTTTGTTCATTTCTGATAAATCAAACCCTGCAGCAAGTATCTATACATCTCTTCCTGTGTTGCATTAATCCTGTTTATTGTTTTACAGGCTCTTCGTGCATCTCAGCAGCGCATCGAGGAGTTGGAGGAGTCCTTGCGTTCTCGTTCAGAAGTCCTAGAAATGTTGCAGCAGGAACTCAACAGTGCAGACCAGCAGAAACAGGTCAGCATCATATGTATAGTTTACACTGTGTCCTGGAATTTTTACTGCAAAATATGTTACAAATCATCACAGTCTATCAAGAGATATTTGTAGCAGTTAGATTTCACTGCGGCTTGGGGATACCCAGCAGTGATTAAAAATAGAATCCAAGTAACCAACAGAATTTCTTGTTGTGGTTACAGCTGGTAAGGTTAAAATCTCAGATTAAAGAAGCAGTTCATTCAAAACTATTATAGGATTATTTCCTTTTACAGTATGTATAGAAAGCCCAGTTATTTGTTGACCCTTAAGCATGACGAATGTTTCAATTGTGCAGATTCTGACTGCTCAGTTCAGGCAGATGGAACTGGAGTTGGCAGAAGCCCAGAGACTGAGAGAAGAGGAGAGGCAGCAGTGGGCCATGCGAGCTGATGAAGAACTCCAGGCTCTTAGAGCCAGACTAGAGGCTTCAGATAGTGAGAGTCAGACTGTCAATTTTCTCAACACTGAATTACAGAAAAAAATAACAGAGATGGATGAAATGAGAGCAAAACTCGAATCTGAAGAAAGAGAGAAAGAAGAAACGTTGGAGAAATTGAAAGAAAGAGAAACTGACTTTGAGGCAGAACTGGCCAAAATGAAAATATGCCTAGAAGCCAGATTGGAGGCATCAGAGAGTGAGAGAGAGCATACTATCAGTGCACTCAACATCAATGTTACCAATCTCCACACTGAATTACTGAAAAGGACCACAGAGTTGGATGAAATGAGTGAGAAACTTGAATCTGAGCAAAGAGAAAAGGAAGAAATGCTGGAGAAATTGAAAGAGAGAGAGATTAGCTTTGAGGCAGAGCTGGCCGACATGAAAGTATCTCTAGAAGCTAGATTAGAAACACAAGAAAATGAAAGGGATCAGACCATTAGTGCTCTCAACACTGAATTGCTGAAAAAGACAGCGGAGATGGATGAAATGAGAGCAAAGCTTGAATCCAAAGAAAGAGAGAACGACCAAATGCAGGAGAAATTTAAAGAGAGCGAGACTAACTTTGAGGCAGAGCTGGCCAACATGAAAGTATCTCTAGAAGGCAGATTAGAAACAACAGAAAGTGAAAAAGAGCAGACCATCATTGCTCTCAATGCTGAATTACTGAAAAAGACAACAGAGTTGGATGAACTGATGGAAAAACTTTCAGCTGAAGAGAGAGAAAGACTGGAGACATTACAAGAGAGACAAACAAGCTTTGAGACAGAGCTGGCCAACTTGCAAGCCTGTCTGGAAGTCGCAGAGAAACAGAAAGAGGAAATGACAAAGAAGCTAGAGGTGGAGGTTGCAAGTCGCATGGAAGAGCTTCATCATCTTCAGGAGAAGCTTGAAGAAGTAGAAAGAGCTAGGGAAGAAGAATCTAAGGGTGAAAGAGATCACTTAGCACAGATGGAAAATGAGCTTGAGTCATTGAGAGAGAAACTGGATGCCAGTAAAGAGGAGCATAAAGCAGGGCTTCAAACCAAGGATGCACTGGAGAAACTTTGGAGAGGAATTCAGTCTTTGACAACTACTGGGGAGGCAGAGGTGGAAATATCCGTTCCTACTGACCCTGCACAGTTCTTAGAGGTGTTACCTGCCATAGGAGCACATCTGAGCAACATTACAGATGAACAGCTGGAGAGTCAAGCACGCATATCTCAGCTCACGCTCGCTCTACAATCTCTGCAAGGTAAACAGCCCAGGAGAACAAAGTTCAAAGCAGCTTTTGTGGTTTGAGTAAACTGTCTTTGGAAGCATTTTTATCAGCCAAAACAACAATATAGGGCAAGTTGTTTGTACTGTGATCAAAAAGTAATTATGTCTTAATGCACCTGATGCTCTAGGTCCACTCAATAAAAGCACAGCTGAAGGAGAGGAAGCAGTTGCTAGGATACAGGATCTGCAACAACAACTTCTGACTGTTCAGGTAGGTGGATTGCAAAAATATGTTGAAGCGTTTTAAACATTGCTTTGTGTTTTTCAGAACAGTTGCTCTTTTTAGTCTTTTAAATGCAATTAGTAAGAGTTAAGGCAATCTTCACTATTACTTTTGCTCATACTTAAGTGTTCAGATAAGTACTTGGGGTTCTTGGTAGTAAATCTGTCATGCATTATTTATGCTATTGGCATGAATAATACTTCAAATGATATGGATTGTTGTACAGTTGTGCTATTGTTGTTCTATTAGTTTTCATAGTGATCAGACTTACAATTTGCACCTAACAAGACTCACAATTTGCACCTAACAAGACTTACAATTTGCACCTAACAACAAGCTTGAAAAGTTATTGATGCAATGGAGATGCTCCACAGAATAAGATGCCCTTGTCTAGGGCAACGTGTCTGCTATAGCAAACTCATTTGGATGTACATAGCACAATCTGTGTCTGGTGCAACAGACACAAGGTGACATTAGTGCCTAGACGGTTTGTCTCACAGATTATCAGGCCAGAGATATCATAATCCTCCTGACTTTCATCATCTATTCCTATTTCTGGCCCCACATAAAAGGGCATAGTTATAAAGTATTAATAAAGGTATGGTCTGTTATGGTATTCAAATAACTGCATTTACTGTGGGAATTCAGCAGACAAGTGCACTCTCAATAAGCATGCATTAGTGTGAGCATACCGTTTGTTATAACTTGGGCTTGTCTTTCCTAGGTTACTGGTGAGTCATTAGGTGATCATGTGACTGACCTGTCTGTGAAGGATTTGGACAGGACACACCAGGGTGAGTTTAATGTTTGCCCTTGTGTAGCTGAATGTACTTTGAACTGCAGTGCTTCTTTTAGTGACACAATTCCATTTTATTCCATAATTGTCTTGTTCTGTAGTAGAGAACATTGTGGTTTCTTAACAAAAAATGTTTGCAGTGTTTGTAATGTTTAGATATTAGTTAGGACAACCAGAAAGTCAGGTTTCCTCAGTCAAAAACAAAACATAAACAGGAAGTTAAGAATTTAGACTTGAAACAATATGCAGTTTAAACATGATACATTTTGCATGCTTAATTGTGCATGCTTAAGTTATTTGATGCTTGTTTATTTTGCTTACGTTATTTGATGATTTTTACTTGGTTGTCTCATGATTTCTGTCTCATGATTTCTGTTTCAGATAACAGTGGAGATGGACATAGTTCAGAAAATGAATTACAGTCTGATCGGATACTGTTTCTGGAGCAGCAGCTTGCAGACAGAGAAAGAGAACTTTTTGCTCTCAGAGAAAAACTGTCTCTCACAACATGCCAAACTCTGAATATCCCAGAGGAGGAAAGTGCGGACAGTGTAAATAGAAGAGACATCACTGAGTTGCACGACAACTCTACAGCTCTATCTGAGGTTCTTGAAGGCTCACAAGAGGAAGAGACAACACTTGTGGCAGTAGACACCTCTGTTCTGTCTGTCTCTGCTGGCAATGAGAGTAGCCCTGAGCTTATAGCACCTCAACCTGATTCTCCTGGAGAATCAAAGGGTACTTCCTCAGATGAGATGGTGACAAGCAGTGATTCAGAGGTGGCTCATAGTAGCTGGACTCTTCTGGAGGCAGTCAACCAAGATGGGACTCAAGAGTGGCCGGCCCAAGTTCAGGACTTTGCGTCACTACGCTTATCCACGCAGTCTTGGGAAGAGACCTGTGAAGAGCAAGTTGCATCAACTAGCTGCATAGTTGATATTGAATCACCACCTTTAGTTATCCATGAAACTGTAGAGATACATCTTAGCCAACAGGAGGGAAGTCTTTTAAATACAGATTCAAGCACTGGTCAAGCTTTTGCACAGGTCTTGGCTGAAGAGATTCAGAAAAGGTATAGTGAACTTCTGGGAGAGATTCAGCAGTTTAAAGACTCAGCCTTACAATCACAGGAGAAAGTCTTCCAGCTGGAGGAAGCATTGAAGTCACTCACAGTTTCCAAAAATGAGGCTGAGTCCAGGGCAAACATCTACGAGAAAGAGCTGATCGAAGTTAAAGCATTGATTGAGCAAGAAAAATTAGATGGGCAAAGTGTCGCTAAGCAGTTTGAGAACTTGAAGGAAGAGGTTTCCTCTAAAGATGATAAGCTGCAAGTTTTACAGGCAGGCCTTGATGAAGCCCAACAAAGAGTTGTTGAACAAGAAGGTCAAGCTAGAATGCTGGCTGCTCAACTGGAGGACAGAGAGCTTGCTTCCTCCGAACTGGAACAGAAACTCTTGGATATGGAGGGCAGGTTAGTGCAGGTCTCCCAGGAAGCTGACATGTCAAAAGCTGCTCTCATTGACAGGAATGCTGAGCTGGAAGACCTACAAAAGTGTCTTTCACAGAAAGATCAGGAGATGATGGAACTCAATGATAGCATGACTGCCAAACTACTCCAGGCTGGAGAGGAAAAGTTTGTATTATCCAGTGAAGTCAAAAAGCTAAAAGAGCAAATTTATGAACTTGAGAGTGTCAGGGATGACCATCAGAAAATCCTGGAGGATAAAACAGCGGAAAAAGAGGAGCTTGTTGCTTTACGAAAAGAGAAAGAGGACTTGGTTACTCAAATGGCTGCCATAAAGAAAGATGGAGAACAGTTCAAGAGAAAGCTGCAGGCAGCTCTGATACAGCGAAAAGAATTGATGAAAAAAGTTGCAGACTTCGAGAAGGAAGCTGAGAGCAGGGAAGAAAAGGAAAGAGATGATAATGAGGGAACAACTCTTCAGTTTAAAAATGAAATTAAGGAAAAAGATCTAGAAATACAGAGACTTGATGCTTTGTTGCAAGAGACCAGAGAGGTCTTAAACTTGAAAGATGAGACCTTAACAAGTCTGGAACAAAAAATCCATAAACAAGATCAAGCATTGACTGAGTCGCATGCAGAAATACAACATTTGACAAAGCAGTATGTACAAATGAATGAACAACAAATGTCACAGGCAGCTGACGACAAAAATAGACTTCTTTCGCAGATAGCGTCCATGGAATCGGACATTGACACACTGCATAAAAAGCTTCAGGAAGCTACTGATGCTTATGAGGACACTGTTGTGAAAGCTCAAGAGAAAGATCGCCATCATCTTGAACAGATGAAACAACAGAAAGAAGAGTGCAGTGAGCTTCTTGAACGCCTCCAAACTGAAGAGGGAGAGAAAACTGGGTTGTTCAATCGTGTTATGGAGCTAGAGGGTCTGCTAGAATCAAAGAATGCAGCAGATAAAGTAGTGAGTGTGAATGTGGAGGGTAATGTTGGGTCTACTACAAAGAATCTCGAGAAACCAGAGACAAATGATTGGGTTCAGGAGGACTGGGTGGATTTTGCTTCAGCTGAGACTGAGGCACAACAACATAAACCTGGTGAGCAATCTCAGCAGCCCATGATAAAAGATCATGAGGACATTATAAATGCTTTTCAGGAGGAATTAAGAGTTGAGCAGGCTGCTCGTGCGGAATTAGAGGTGTGTTTACAAGAGAGCCAGTCCTCTCAATCACTCACAGATTGCAAATTCAAAGAGCTTTCCCAAGAACTTGAAGTCTTGAGAGAAAAGGAGAGGCAGATTGATTCTCTCACTGAGGAAATAGATGCTCTTAGGGAGAAATGTCAAAGAGCCGAAGCTCATGCAGAGAAGTTGAAAGCGGAGGTGCACGAAGCTTGGGAAGCAGCTAAAAGAAGCATCTCTGATGCTGAGTCCCCAATCAAAGCACTTCAGTCAGAAGTGGAAGAATTTAAACAATTTCTTAAAAACAAGAATGATGACATTATTGATTTAAGCCAACAGCTTAATGAACAAAGTTCTCTTCTACTTAAGATGCAGGAAACAGTATTGGCGAAAGATCAGCAGATTGCTTCATTACAAGAAGAGCTTAAAGCTGAGCAAGATAGGGTAAAAAAACTGGAAGCAGAAATGCCACAACGTGAGGAAGAAGAGAAGGATAATAGTGCCAAACTCCAACAGCTTCAACGTAAACTGCAGGCTGCTCTTGTATCACGCAAGGAGGCAATCAAAGAGAAACAGGCATTGAAGGAGGAACAAGCTTCTGCTGAGAAGATTAAATTAGAGCTACAACAGAAGCTGGAGTTAATAGAGGTGGAGCTGAACAAGTCAAGAGAAGAGAGGGAGAAGTTAATTGAGGAGGTGGATCGAACTTTGTTGGAAAACCAGAGTCTGAGTGCATCCTGTGAAAGCCTTAAACTTGCTATGGAGGGTGTTTTGAATGAGAAGGATGCATGCAAACGGCAAGCTGAGAGTGCCAAAGAGGAATCTGAACAAGTGTGCAGGCAGCTGGAAGATAAGGTGCAAAGCATGAAAGAAGAGTATGAATCCCTCCTCAAGTCATATGAAAATGTGAGTGATGAAGCTGAACGAGTGAGAAGAGTGCTTGAAGCCGCTCGACAGGAGAGGCAGGAGTTAGCAGCCAAGGCACGAGCTCATGAGGTAGCCAGACAAGAGGCAGAGAGGTTAGCTGAGGAAGCTATGAAGGAGGTGGATGTTGTGAAAGAAAAAATGAGAAAATTTGCCAAGGTCAAACATCAAAAGATTATGGATCTTGAGGAGGAGAATGAAAAGCTTAGGGAGCAGGAAGAGAAGAAATTGGTCACACGTACAGAAACTGAGCTGAAACAAGAGCTTGAGAGAGTCAAACAAGAGTTTGAGACCTTGAAAACAAATTATAATACTGTTATGGCTGATAAAAACTCTTTGGAGCATGAAGCTGAGGAATTGAGACAGCGTTTGGCTGAGGAAATTGACACAAAGGGCAGTGAAACCCTGGACACATGCCCCATGGAGGCTATTAAGGAGGTTAAAGTCATCACACAGCAGACAAGTCCTGATTTAATTGAAATCCAAGAATACCAGAATGTTAGCATTTCCCCTGAAGCTAATCTCACTAAGCCAGTGGAATCCATTAGTACTGCACTTGAACAAGAAGTCACAGAAGTGCATGCAAAAATGACTGCTCAAACTGAGGAGAGGCTCAAAGAACTGGAGACCTCTCTTGAAACAGCAGAGAGTAAGATAAGGGAACTTGAAGCTGCTCTTGAGGATCACATGAAATCCAGAAACAAGCAAGAATCCATGCTTAATGCAGAGCTGGATTCCCTCAAGCAGCAGCTTCAGGAGACTTTAGAAAGAGAGGGCCTCCTGAAGGAAGAGAGCTCTAAGAAAGAGACTCAATTGCAAGAACTCCGGACTAGCCTAGAGGCTGAAAGAGATGACCTAGAGGAGCGGTTGATGAACCAGCTGGCTCAGCTCAATGGCAGCATTGCAGGCTACCAGCAAGAGGCATCTGACAGTCGTGATCGCCTCATTGACATGCAGAGGGAATTGGAGAAACTGGAGAGAGAGCGGGCTGAGCTGGAAGCTGAGGCGGCAAGTGAGAGGGGACGGGCAGCCAGGATGGAGGAGGACATGAGGCAGGCCCAACGAGAAAGAGCAGAGGCAGAGGCTGAGACAGGCAAACATAGAGAGCTGGAGCAGAAGTTGAAATCTGCACAGAGGTTTAAAGAAGGTAGTCAAAACAGAACACGTCAGCTTGAGGAACTTCTAAGGGAAAAGCAACTTGAAGTACGTCAGCTACAGAAAGACTGCATTGAGTACCAGGAAAGAATAAGTGAATTGGGTAAAGAAGTTAAGTCATTGCTGTTGGGTAGAGATGAGCTGAGTGCAGAACTTGAGGCAGCACGCATGGAAATTGCGAAGATCATGCAAGACAGAACAAGTATTGCATCTGAACTTTCAACATGTAAAGGGAAGCTGGACATAGCACTGGAAGAAGCAAAGCAGGCCCAAGCAGACAAACTAGCTGCAGAACAAATGGTACAAAGCAAAGAGGCTGAGTTGAAGGCAGATGCGGAGCGTACCCTGGATGAAGTCAGGTATCGCCTTGGAGCCGAGCTTAAACAGATAGAATTAAGACTAGAAAAATCTTACAGAGAGCGGGAGAGGGAGGAAGAGGCAACTCTAGAGGCTAGGAGTATTGCTGAGGCCACAGACAGGCATGCCCAGGAAATGCAAGCCCGTCTGGATGAAGCACTGGCTCGGTTGGCAGCCTTTTCGCGCTCCATGTCTTCCCTGCAGGATGATCGTGATCGAGTGCTGGATGAGGCCAAGCAATGGGAGAATCGTTTTCATAGTGAATTACAGGAAAAGGAGGCTGATGTTCGGGAGGCTGAAACCCGTGCCAAAGAACTTGCTGAGCAACTCCAGAGGGAGACCACCCAAAAAGAAGAGCTGCAGAGTTTATTGGAAAGGTTTGTTTTGTTTCAGTCAGGTTCTGTTAACATCTGGTAATTATACTTTTACTGTTACAGTAAATTTTCAATAATAAATTAAATGTATGTCTGCAGAATGCAAAAGGCAGAAGAGAACCTACAACTAGAGCTGTCTGAGGTGGAAAAGAAACATAATGAAAGCCTTGCAGCTCTTGAGAAAGAAAGAGGGGAACTACAGCAGAAGCTCACTCTGGTAGAAACCAACCTGACCCAAACTCGCACCCAGCTGACTAACCTAGAGACAGAGGCACAGGGACTGCGGCACCGCACCAAAGCCCTAGAAGAAGCAGTGGACAAGCTTCAGAGTGATGCTAATGAGGCACGTGCTGTGATCAAGGAAAGGGAGACAGAGGAAAAGAGACTATACTTGAGGCTTGAGCAGCTAGAGACAGACCTGGGATCTTCAAAGAACCTTACTGAATCTCTTCAGGCAGCATTGGATGAGAAGGAGAAGAGGGAAATGGAGCTCCTTGGTGAGAAGGAGCAAGCTGTGACACAGGTACTTAATATACTGAATGCCATAGTTTCTTAAGCGAATGCATGCATATCCATTCATCTCATTATTAGTAATTGAATGCTATATAATAATACAGTAAACTTTCTTTTTTTTAGGCTGTAGAGGAGGCTAGAAAGGATGCAGATGGAAGGGCTGAGATGGCAGAGAAAGAGCTGGAGGAGAGGAGAGAGGAGTTGCGTGGTTTAGAAGAGAGGCTCCGTAAGGCTGAGGAGGATACCTTCCAGAGCAGAGCTCAACTGGAGTCCTTTACCAAGGCTATGGGCTCTCTGCAGGATGACAGAGACAGAGTACTCAGCCAATATAAGCAGCTAGAGGAAAGACACCTCCAGGTAATGCTGCTCTGAATAATTTGATTAGATATTGAAAAAAAATGCATAGCCTCATTTGCATAATTAATTAAAATTGGGACTTGTCAAAATCTCATGTTCTTTCAGGTAATGATGGAAAAGGACAGCATTATCCAGGAGGCTGCAGGTGAAAACAACGGATTAAAGGAGGAGCTTCGAGCCTTGTTGTCACAGCGGGATGACCTCAATGCTGAGAATGCCAAGCTGGCTGCCCAGCTTCATGGTTACAGAAATGACCTGAACCAGGTTCTTGCTATGAAGGACTCTCAGCACAAGCAGATTCTTGCTGCCCAAGTAGAGCGCATCAGTTTCCTGGAGAGAGAGAAAGAAAATCTTGAGAGCCATATTCAGGCTCTTGAAAAAGACGTTGCGCAAGGGAAGGTACCTCTATTGGTGCAGGAGAACTTGATCCAGGCCAGCGAAGGAAGTATCGATAGGCAAGATGCACCCGGGGCTGAGGTAGAGAAGCTGAGGGAACAGCTCCAAGTTGCTAGAAAGCGCATCACCACCTTGGAGGAAACCTTGGAATTGGAGAAGGAGACCAAGGCAGTCCACAGCAAAGAGTTGAAGGAGCTGCGCTGGGAAGGTGGTGTTCTGCGAACCGAAGCTGAAACAGCAGAGGAGAGGGTGGCGGAGTTGGCGCGAGACTTGTTGGTGATGGAGCAACAGCTTCTGGAGGAGAGAGAAGCAGCCAGTCAGCTTCGAGCTCAGAACAAGTCTTTTGGTCAAGCCATGGCCTCTATGCAGGTCGCAAGAGATCAAGCTATCAGTGAGGCCAAAGAGCTGCGTCTTCGTTTAGATGAAATAAACCAGACGGTTCACCCAGCTTCTCCACCAAGTGGCTCCAAAGGAGAAGTGTGGAGCCTAAAAAATGCTCTAGCAGCACTACAAAACGACAGGGAAAGAATGGTATGTAATGAATTACCTGATAATTTATTGGAAACAAAAATATTGCATCCTGCCGCCTTTAATAATATTTGCAACCTATTAATTGCATCCCTCCTGGTTCCTCAGTTGGAACAGCTGCACTTGCAGAAGTCTGAATTGGATCGACTTGGATCTGGTGAACTATCCAGGCTCACTCAGGCTTTGGAGGAAGAGAGAAGAAAGGCAGAGGAGCGAGAGGAAAAAATCCTGGCAGAGCTGAATGATAGAGATGCCCAGATGGACAGAGATAAGCAAGAACTGGAAATGCTCAGGTAAGATTTATGGGTTTAACTCGTTACTATTTTGCCCTCTGCTGTTCTGCCCTTCTGGTGATAGTCTTGCAGAAAACCGCTTTAAAGAAATTAGCCGAAAATGTTTGTGTACTCTGACCAGAATTTCTATCCCTCCAAAAGTGAAAAATACTCTTACAATTTCTTTCTTTTTTTGTTTACATGTGTAGGCTTGAGATGATGGACTGGCAGGGTCAGGCTGAGCTCTTGAAGCAGCAGACCCTGACCACCCTCTCAGACAAGGATCAACAGGTTCGCCAGCTTACTGCCATACTGGAGGAAGCACAGGCATCAAAATTACGGCACGAGCACACACAAAGACAGGTAAAAAGCTATAATCTCATTTTCAAGTATAAGATATTGGAAGCAGCCTAGAAATGTTTTATTTTTAGTCAATCCATCTACCTCTTTTCTTGTAGCTAGAGGCATTTATAAGTAATAAATATTTTTCATTGTACTGTTATGTAATACGAGATGGGACTTGTTGCACAATTTTGCTTATTTCTCTAGTGGTCTTAGACTTTTAACCCCACTTTAGTATAGATCTTTGAAGTCCTTGATCTGTTTCATTGTCTGTTTCATTGTACTGGTTTCTTTGTCCTTTAGGGAAGCCTTGCAGTAGACGCTGCACCTGGTGGCCCTCTAGAACACAATGAGGGATATAAAGCTGAGTTCATTGAACTCCAGAGAAGGTACTGCTGCCAAGTTTAGTCTTCTCATTAATTATACTGATCTACAGTTGCATTATGTCAATCTCTTTAGCACCGGTGCCACAAACTGCATTGATAGCAGTTGTAGATAATACGACAGCTAACATACTCCTAATACTGTATTTGAAAGGAATTAAGCATGTGATATGTAGTAGTTAAGCGTATCTTTTTCAACACTTTTCATCTCTGTTTGGTGTTTTTTTTTCTGTCAGTCTTTGTAGTGTTTTGAATACATTAGCAAGTTACAGTAGGTCAAAAGTAACTGAAAAGTAATTTAAAAGTAGTCCGATTATATTACCTAAAATGTTTAATGGATTGTTACTTAATAAAGTTTTTGTCATGTAATTTGGAATCAGTAATGAACTATAATTTACAAGTAATCTACCCAGTACTGTGTTTACCACACTTTACTGCTCTCTCAAATAGATGATCAAATATCAACAGTAATTTACCTGAGGATATGACTTCTAGACTACTTGATTAGGTTATTAAACTATAAATCATATCATGGTTCTCTCTTATGACTCTTTCAATGACTTTCCATGTGTCAACTTTCGTTTCCCCACTTACCAGTGCTGTACAGTAACTCTATGTGTGTGTTTCTGTCAGGTTGGATGAGGAGTCAGAACAGAGACTCAGAGTAGAGGAGCAGCTCATCGCTGCACAGGATCGCCTCAAACGGTCTGACCCTAATCTCAGATTAAGATCAACTCACTGCTCCTGGCTCTGGGCATTATTGCTGCAGACTACCTTTATGTGAAATTTGTCATATACAATTCTCCCAAAAATTATTTGGACACTTTCATACACTTATTAATGACATTAATATGAACTACTTATATTTTTGGCGACACTGCATATATGAACCAACTGCAGTTTTCATTCACATATTTAATTCTTTGCTTTTCACATTTAAATCCATAAAATACTGATTAAAGACTAAATATTACATGTGTCATTTTCCTTCGTCATTTACAGCTATACACAGGGTGAGTGGCAGACAGCATCCGAAGCCATGATGTCAGAGACAGCTGTACTTATTGAGCCACCAGAGGGTGCTGTTATACGGGTAAACACAAACCCTCAATGCAATTCCACATCATTTGGTGTGTGTGTGTGTATATGTGTATATATATATATATATATATATATATATATATATATACACACACACGCACACACACACACATATATGTTTGGATATAGTTTTATATATATTTTCTTTATCTCAGACTCGTAGTGGTGGACCTGGGCTGCTGCGGATGCTGCGAGTCGCCTTCTGCTCTCGCCAGCGCACCCCTCTGCTGGTGTCACTCTACCTGCTGACTGTTCACGTGCTGTTGCTGCTATGCATGGGAGGATATCTGTGAGAAAGACTCATAACGCTTAACTGAGAGAGACAGTTACATACTCATTCACTTATACAAAACAAAACAAATGGACACATTATTTAATACAGGATTAACTAATTTACATTCGTCTGTGAACATTTTTCCTTGCTTATTTACCAAAGTTACATCTGATCTGTTTGTTTTGTTCTCTTTTTATCGGAGCGCTCTGACAAAAAATCATTTCCACCCAGTTTTAATGGGGCTTGACCATACTAGTAACACTAGAGCACTACCTGCACTTCCTCAAGAACATGGTATTACCCTTTAAGAACGCTCTCATTTATAAAGGAATGTTTATGCATCATTTGGAAAATGTAGATGAAGTTGACATGGTATAGTGTCAGGGTTTTATTTTTCTTTTCTTTCTGTAAAACAGGGTCTTTCTGTCAAATTGCATAAAGGTAGACACAAGAAGACTTATTTTGACCACATTCCAACTTCCTTAGTTTTCTTGATATCTCTTTATTTCTGCATAAAGTCAAATGTAATGGCAAAGCTGATAGTTACTGTATGTGTCTACAAGAAACGTGTTAGTTTGCTGACTTTCTCATTCATGACAGACTAGTTTGCCAGCTTGGTGCAGTACTGTCATTTATATTTGTTCATTTTAATTGGTGTTTTTTTCCCCGGTTTATTTGTTGGTTTTGTTGTTTATTTTCTTTAACACACTACACATCATGGTCTTTACACCTGGACTACTATTGCTTTCATTCAACCTTAAAGACATAAATGAAATACCTTAATCTCAAGACATTATATTACCAATTACTTTAGATGTTTTGATTGTTTCAGTTCAAGTCAGCTTCATCAAGTTATTCATGTTCTGCTTATTTTCCGTTTTCTGAGCCACAGCCGGACTTCCTATTCTCACTATTCTACTGTCACTCAGATCTGTTTGGGCTGTACAGGGCTGGATTAGATTATGGTTAACATGTTGTCTCTTACAGTGAGATTTTAAGCAAAGCCCAGTGAGTGTTTTATCTGTAAAATCTCTGTAAATGATCCCTTTCTCTTCCTCCTGCTACCCTGTTGTAGGGGCTATTTTTTGGAAATAAAGTCTATTTATGGGAGGACATACACATCTATGTGTTTGCATGACATGGTGGTGCTGTTCTTGTACAGTAGATTGTACAGTAAACCTTTGATTTTAATTAATACTTAATTCTTTTGTGTTTGAAATAAATACACAATCATTGCAATATTTTTTTTATTCTTTTAACCGTGCCGAATGCCTCACTCGTCCTGCACAATTTGTGTTGTTCTGACCCAAACATAAAATATTTCATAAATACAACGAAGAATCATTCAAAATATATAACACTACTATTACATATTAGTTTATTTATAGTTTTTAAGACATTTGGAGTACTTACAAAATTAATATTATTATTTTAATGTATTTTTGTCTCTTAATTTAATTGGTCAAAAATGCATTGGTGGAACTCAGATGCGCGTGAACGCGTGCCCGAGACCTCTCCTGGAGTACGCGGTGCGCAGGTCTGATCTGCTGTTTATCGCGCACTGACGCTGATACCGATACTTAACGGACACAAATCCGGGAATAAAAGCACTATAAAGTGAGTAAACATTGGTATCTGTTCATATTGTCATTACAAATGCATAAAGAAAAACGAAACTTTTAAGTCAGGAAGTGGGTGATACATCGTGAGTTGCCAGAACGTTTTTGTAGCAGGAAGTCAAATGTATATATTTTTATACATTAACTGTAACGTTGCTGTGCTTTCATTACAGTGTTTATGGTCTGGATTACTGTGGAAATTAAAGTGTAGTTTTTGTGAATTCGTGAACAAGTTTCAATCTGATCCTCTAGAAAAATGAGGAACTTGCAAAGTGCAACAACACTTGTGACTCTTGTTTCATTTATAGAGATTAAACGAAAATGTAACACTTGTTTTTCATAAAACTCAACATATGAGTTACACCATTAAGTTGTGATGATGATTTACTCTCTCCTGACATTGTCAAGTTGACTATTTTACTACTACTACTGCTGCTTTATTTCTTTTTTGTATTTATGAGTATATTTATATTTTTGTGGCTAAATTTTACGCATAATGCGTTTAAATACTCAAATGTCTGTACATGAGGAAATGTAACATGAGCCATAAAATTATGGCTTCTCTTTCTATAGATGTGGAAAGCTGTGGTGGGACATGATGTTAATGTCAAGGTCGAATCAGAGGGGGACGATTGGGACACAGATCCAAATTTTGAGGTAAGCAGACAGGGAAAAGACTTCAAAGTTCTCCGAAGGCACTACTGTAAAATAATAAGAAACAAACCTGCTCCTTGAGGGCCACTGTCCTACAGAGTTTAGCTCCAACTTGCCTCAACACACCTGCCTGGAAGGTTTTAGTATGCCTAGTAAGACATTGAGTAGCTGCTTGAAGTGTGTTTCATTGTGGTTGGAGCTGAACTCTGCAAGACAGTGGCCCTCCAGGAGCAGGACTGGATACCTTGGTTTAGAGTTAAGATTTCTTTCATCATATTTTATACATTTTTATTTTTTATTTTTTTTATATATATATAAAATGTGTCTGTGTTTCAGAACGATGTCTCGGAGCAGGAGCAGAGATGGGGTGCCAGAACCATAGAAGGATCAGGCCGAAAAGAACACATCAGGTAACAGTTAATGAACGTCATACGGATAATAAACAATATAATAATATAGCAGGTTGCTTTAATGGCACCGTGTTGCAATGCATTGAACTGAAAGCACTGCTGAAAAGAGTGTCACTCTCAGCAGTAAGGAAATAGGAAGTAGAAATGCTGCCGACCTGAGTTGCATTTCCAAATATGGACTGATAAGTTCAAGCATACGTCATGTCAGAAGCGGAATAAGATTTTGCACTGACACACTGCATTGTAAACAAAATTATAAGATATATATATGTATATATTCAAAATGTTCGTCCTGAACATGAACAAATGAGCACTATAAACAAATGCAAAGATCTGAGTGCATAACAAAAGTGCCACATTCCATGGTAATATGCAGCATGTAGTAACATGTGATGTGCCTGTTTGTGTTCAGCATTGCAGAGCTCAGGCAGAATGTGTCTCGGGAACATGAGGTGGTTAAGAAAAAAGAGATGGACCAGGGCCCTAAAGCCTCTTACGGCTACGGAGGGAAATTTGGAGTTGAGAAAGACAGAATGGACAAGGTTAGACTTGAGAACAGGCCAAAATCTAAAGATGCCATCACATTTACTGTTGCAGAGCAAATTTTTGGTCACTAAATCCAGTCATTTCAATAGGAATCCACACAATTGGGAATTTTGCTTGATTACAAAAGATTTCCCTAGGCTGATTTCACAACTGTTTCAAGTTAGTCTCACAGATTTGCCGCACTGATTGACAGAAAGCTGCTTGGTTGACTTCTGTGAGCTGTGCTTCATACATCTCTACAATATTGACAATAGACTATGGACCTTCTTGCCAACAAAATTTCACAGAAAATTTGCTAATGTGATCGCACCTTACGTCTAAAAATATTTATCTGAGAGCAAACTAATTTGCATATACTGTAGTGACCAAAAAGTGATGTCTGGCCTAGGAAAATTGACACCCTTTATTCAAATAATATAAAAAAATGTGTTAATGTATGCATGTTGTGTAGTTGTGCTTGGAGTCATTTGTTTTATGTGTGATAACATAATGAAACATGCCAAATTGTATGGACATCATTTTTGTCCAGCTTGTCATACAAAGAAATTATGAACGTGCAAAAACAAGAGAGAACCAATGAAATATGAATAACTGATTATGTTGTAGTCCGTGTATGCTTTTTCCTCTAAACTTTTGTTTTTCTATGCATTTTTTTTTTGCGTAGTAAAATAAAACCTGTAGCTGTAGTTTGCATTTTTTTTGCCAAATAATTTTGTCAGATAAATACCTTCACCATATTTAAAAAATATAAATATTTTTCACTTATTTTTTGATGGTTTAATCAAACTTGCTGTGACATTGCACCAGGTTTGATGACAGCAAACGCTATTAGTTTGATGATATTGCATGATTTTAATATAAAAAAAAAATGTGTTTCTTTTTCCCAGGGTGCATTAGCGCACAGCTATGTGGCAGAGGTAGGGCAGCACTCATCCCAGACAGATGCAGCAAAGGGTTTTGGGGGGAAATTTGGTGTTCAGAAGGACCGTGTGGACAAGGTTAGAAACCCTCTCATCACTGCCCTATGATAAATAATTCAAAAATGTGGTTGTATAATATGAATTAATAGACAATTTGAATCTTTATTTTATTTGCCTTTTATCATCAATTCACTACAGTCTGCCATGACCTACGAGTACAAGGGTGAGGTTCAGCAGCATGCATCTCAGAAAGGTACTCATACATTCAAATAACTTTATGCACACTCTATGCATCTCCTCCTCTATTTTGTCTGTTCTCTCTATAATAGTCTCTTCTTTGCTGTTAATAAGATTACGCTAAAGGTTTTGGTGGCAAGTATGGTGTACAGAAAGAGAGAGTTGACAAGGCTGCAATGGGTTACGACTACAAAGGCGAGACTGAGAAACATCAGTCACAGAAAGGTAATTTCGATCTCTGCCATTATATTGACCAGCATCCTGGTCCTCAATCCATATTGTGTTGTCCTTTTAGTGGAAGAATCTTTTATAAAGCATAATTCTGTTTTCTTAACATTTCACAGACTATGCAAAAGGCTTTGGGGGAAAATACGGAGTGGAAAAAGAAAAAGTTGACAAGGCTGCAATGGGTTACGACTACAAAGGAGAAACAGAGAAACATCAGTCACAGAAAGGTAAGTTAAATCTCTGCTGTTATATTGACCAGCATCCTGGTCCTCAATCCATATTGTGTTGTCCTTTTAGTGGAAGAATAGTTTATCAAGCATAGTTCTGTTTTCTGAACATCTCACAGACTATGCAAAAGGTTTTGGGGGAAAATACGGCGTGGAAAAGGAAAAGGTTGACAAGGCTGCTTTGGGTTACGACTACAAAGGAGAAACAGAGAAACATCAGTCACAGAAAGGTATTGTAAATATTGCCTGGGATCATTTGACTAATGGGAAACTCTTTCAAAACCCCTCTTCATATTTATTCTGATGTTTTGTAATGATTGTAATAGCATAGTGTCACATCACTTGGCACCTATTTCTGAATGTCAGTCCTTTGATGGTCCTGGGAACATGACTTTGGGGCACCTTGCCACAACTAGTGGTCCCTTTTCTTATTTTATTTGTTACAAGGTTGACAAAAAGGGTGTTTTCTAACATTAGATGACTGAAAATAGTAGCTGGGGGTCCTAGTGATCATCTTGCGCTTGCCCCAGGGGCCCTAGTGGCTAGGTCTTTATGCACTTTTCTGAGGACCCTGGTATTTATCTCCCTTTGCAAGTCTCATCTCTCCAACTGTGAATTGACCAACAAACCTCACTCACTTATTTCATTTGCTCCAGATGAATATTGTTTGTGTTACAGGGCTTGAATTTCAGCGTGGGATTGCGCATTGCGCATAATTGTACTCATTTCCGCAGATTTTGTGATTACACCCAAAGTGTGCACACATAAAGCTGCCTCTCAGTACTAAATTGAGTTCTTTTTTCACTGCTTATTGTACTTAAACAGTCAAATACACACAAAATAATGTAAAAATGCCGGTTATTCTTATTATTTATTTCAGACTATGCAAAGGGTTTTGGAGGACGTTATGGAGTTGAAGCAGATCGCATGGATAAGGTACATTTCAAATGTTTTATTATGCCATTATTATGGAAGCCTGTTTCTGTTTTAGAGTAAAAAAAGATAATATTCAGATAATGTTTAAAATAAAAAAAATAAAGTCATATTGTGAGGTATGCGTAGTCGCAATTACGAGAAGCAAAATTGCCATTATGAGAAAATTGCACTTAAAAGAAATACAGTCGCACTTGTAAGATAGTCACATTGCGATATATACGGCAAGTTGAAATTGAGAAAAAAGTCACAATTGTGTGCAATAAAGTTGCACTTTCAAGAAATATTATCACAGTTGTGATTATCACATTATCGATATATCGATACTCACATGGCTGTATATACGGCAAGTTGAAATTGAGAAAAAAAGTGGCACTTTTGCGAAATATAGTCTCAGTTGTGAGATAGACACATTGCGATATAAAGTCGCAATTGTGAGAAATAAAGTTGTACTTACAGTAAATATAATCACAGTTGTGAGATATATACATCAAGTCACAATTACGAGAAACAAAGTTGCAATTGAGAGAAATAGTTGCATTGCTTTTTATATATTAGCCACATTGCAATATATACGTAGTCACAATTGTGAGAAATACTTGCACTTTCAAGAAATATAATCACAGTTGTGAGATAGTCACATTGCTATATACAGGTGCTGGTCATATAATTAGAATATCATCAAAAAGTTGATTTATTCCACTAATTCCTTTCAAAAAGTGAAACTTGTATATTATATTCATTCATTACACACAGACTGATATATTTCGAATGTTTATTTATTTTAATTTTGATGATTATAACTGACAACTAAGGAAAATCCCAAATTCAGTATCTCAGAAAATTAGAATATTACTTAAGACCAATGTAAAGAAAGGATTTTTAGAAATCTTGGCCGACTGAAAAGTATGAACATGAAAAGTATGAGCATGTACAGCACTCAATACTTAGTTGGGGCTCCTTTTGCCTGAATTACTGCAGCAATGCGGCGTGGCATGGAGTCGATCAGTCTGTGGCACTGCTCAGGTGTTATGAGAGCCCAGGTTGCTCTGATAGTGGCCTCTTCTGCATTGTTGGGTCTGGCATATCGCATCTTCCTCTTCACAATACCCCATAGATTTTCTATGGGGTTAAGGTCAGGCTAGTTTGCTGGCCAATTAAGAACTGGGATACCATGGTCCTTAAACCAGGTACTGGTAGCTTTGGCACTGTGTGCAGGTGCCAAGTCCTGTTGGAAAATTTAATCTGCATCTCCATAAAGTTGGTCAGCAGCAGGAAGCATGAAGTGCTCTAAAACTTCCTGGTATACGGCTGCGTTGACCTTGGACCTCAGAAAACACAGTGGACCAACACCAGCAGATGACATGGCGCCCCAAACCATTACTGACTGTGGAAACTTTACACTGGACCGCAAGCAACATGGATTGTGTGCCTCTCCTCTCTTCCTCCAGACTCTGGGACCCTGATTTCCAAAGGAAATGCAAAATTTACTTTCATCAGAGAACATAACTTTGGACCACTCAGCAGCAGTCCAGTCCTTTTTGTCTTTAGCCCAGGCGAGACGCTTCTGACGCTGTCTGTTGTTCAAGAGTGGCTTGACACAAGGAATGCGACAGCTGAAACCCATGTCTTGCATACGTCTGTGCGTAGTGGTTCTTGAAGCACTGACTCCAGCTGCATTCCACTCTTTGTGAATCTCCCTCACATTTTTGAATGGGTTTTGTTTCACAATCCTCTCCAGGGTGCGGTTATCCCTATTGCTTGTAGACTTTTTTCTACCACATCTTTTCCTTCCCTTCGCCTCTCTATTATTGTGCTTGGACACAGAGCTCTGTGAACAGCCAGCCTCTTTTGCAATGACCTTTTGTGTCTTGACCTCCTTGTGCAAGGTGTCAATGGTCGTCTTTTGGACAACTGTCAAGTCAGCAGTCTTCCCCATGATTGTGTAGCCTACTAGACTGAGAGACCATTTAAAGGCCTTTGCAGGTGTTTTGAGTTAATTAGCTGATTAGAGTGTGGCACCGGGTGTCTTCAATATTGAACCTTTTCACAATATTCTAATTTTCTGAGATACTGAATTTGGGATTTTCCTTAGTTGTCAGTTATAATCATCAAAATTAAAAGAAATAAACATTTGAAATATATCAGTCTGTGTGTAATGAATGAATATAATATACAAGTTTCACTTTTTGAATGGAATTAGTGAAATAAATCAACTTCTTGATGATATTCTAATTATATGACTAGCACCTGTACACGGCAAGTCAAAATTACAAGAAAAAAGTTGCAATTGTGAGAAATTGTTGCACTTACAAGAAATATAGTCACAGTTGTGAGATAGTCACATTACTATATATATGTAAAGTTGCAATTGTGAGAAATAAAGTTATTGTGAAAAATTAAAAAGAAAAGTAGTCACAGCTGTAAGATATAAAGTTACATTACGAGAGATATACATAAAGGTGCAATTATGAAAAACAAGGTCGAAAATGCGAAATGCATTATGAGTGTTTTCAGTTCTTTTAAATTCTATCTTTCTTTTTTTTACTGCGAGGCAGAAATAGGATTTCGTACATTATTCATTTAGTGTGAGAGTTTCCCAGAGAATGTACATACAGTGTTTTTTTCTCACAGAGTGCAGTTTCATTCAGTGAGATGGAGTCACCATCATCAGCTTATGAAAAGCCTCAAGCTTTCGAGGCCTGTAAGTGTTTGTTGTACAAGTCTATGGAAATTATACATTTGATATGGTTGGTTTTGAGTAGTAATGCAATGGCATTCATGCATTTTAAGTGTTAAATAAGGGTTCATATACTTTTCAGGGACACTGTAAATACTTGATTATCTGTTCTTGGTATTTATAGCAAGTGTAGGAGCTGGAAACCTTAAGGCTCGGTTTGAGAATATGGCGAAGGCCTCGGATGAAGAGAACAAGAAGAGAGCAGATGAGGAGAGAGCCAGAAGACTTGCTAGAGAGAAGAGAGAACGAGAAGAGGCACAACGCAAACAGGAGGTTCACATTTGTCTTGATACATTTAAATATAGAAATTCTCATTGCACTTTAATAGAAACGCATAACAACTATACATAACCCACCCACCCACACACACCAGACTTTTCTCTTTAACACACTAATGAACACTTAGCTGGTCATCTTCTCTCTTAAGGAGCAGAGCAAGCATGAAGAGGAGGAAGAGAATCAGAGACCTCCACCTGTGCCAGCATCCCAGAAACCCAGAGGGGCGTTCAGAAACCTGCCTGAAATTCCCAGAGATGAACCAGAGACAGAACCTCAGGCAAGGCCCTTTTTGTTATATTTTTGTTGCTCTTTTGAAACAGAAGGGTTTGAGCACTCTTTAGAGATACTCCAATATTTACAATGCAAAAATCCTACCCAGACCATATATGGAAACCATTATGACATCACAACCATGAGCACATTAACATACTGATGCCCATGTTGTGTTAAATTCTGACAATGTCCAGAAATAGTCATGTTTAAACTTTAAAACTGCAGAATGTTATCCCAAATTGTGAAATTGTTTCCGTGTGATATTAGTAGAATATCGCATGGCTGGAAAGGCACTCAGCCGATCAGATTCCAGAACCAGAACTAACTGTTGTATAATTAGTATTATGCAACACTATCTGCGTTTACATGCACGCAAATAATCTGTTTGTTTATAATTGGATTGATGGCTCAATCAGACTGAAAGCTTTCATGTAAATGCTTCAATCGATCTGATTGAGCTCAATCTGAATTCAATTTTGATCAGATTAAAAGGGGACCTGAAATAATCCTAACAACAGGAATAAAAAATAAGCATGTAGCAAACACTTGAATCCGACTATTTTCTCAGTCTGATTCAAAAATGCCTTACGCACATGCAACAGTGTCGTGATACTGTATGTTTTGCGTCTTATGAATATGTTTATTCAAGTCTCATGACAGTGGAGGAGGCTGAATATTTATTAAATATTTGCTTAAAAATGCAACTTTTTATTTCACAATTCTGACTTTTTTCTCGCAATTGCGAGCTTACATCTCGCAATTCAGACTTTTTTCTTAGAATCAGTTATAAATTAGATATAAACCAGATATTCAAGATATAAACTAGCAGTTGTGTGTTATAAAGTCAGAATTGCAAGACTCTGTAAAATCAGTATATATATTTTTTTAATGGATTGAGTTTCAGTTAACTATAATAACCCTGATGTTAGGACCATAAAATTATAGAAATTTAACTGGGAGCAGTAAGCAACAACCCAGAACACCGTAGGGTAACACTATTTTACACTTGTGTTACATGTACTTACTGTAATAATAACAGTAAATTATGCATAATTACATGCAACTAACCCTAATTCTAACCCTATAGTGAGTACATGTAGTTAATTAATATTACTCAGGACTTTAAGGGTTAGTTCACCCAAAAATGAAAATTCTGTCATTAATAATTACTCACCCTCACGTCGTTCCAAACCTGTAAGGTCTTCGTTCATCTCCAGAAAACAAATTAAGATATTTTTGATGAAATCCAAGAGCTTCTGACCTTCCTATACACAGCAATATCATAACAAATTTCAAGGCCCAGAAAGGTAGTAAAGACATCGTTAAAATAGTCCATGTTACTACAGTGGTTCAACCTTAATGTTATGAAGTGACGAGAATACTTTTTGTGCGCAAAAACAAAACAAAAATTACAAGTTTATTCAACAATTTCTTCTCTTCCCTGCCTTCACCGAGTCTGCGTTCTGACGTAGAACCCGGAAGTGCTGCACTGTGTTTACAATGTAAACAGCGTTGGAGACTAGCAGGGAAGAGAAGAAATTGTTGAATGAAGTCGCTATTTTTGTTTTGTTTTTGTGCACTAAAATATTATTTTCACTTCATAACATTAAGGTTGAACCACTGTAGTCACATGGACTATTTTAACAATGCCTTTACTACCATTCTGGGCCTTGAAGTTGGTAATAACATTGCTGTGTATAGGAAGGTCAGAAACCTCTCGGATTTCATCAAAAAGATCCTACGGGTGTGGAACGACATGAGGGTAATTAATGACAGAATTTTCATTTTTGGGTGAACTAACCCTTTAAATGTACAATTGGACTGTAACAAGAACATTTAAATAAAGTGTAAACAGCCCTAGCAAATGCATAATATTGTGATAAAACTACTTAGAACTGCATAGCAGTGCCTCAAATTTTCTTGGGAAAGATGTAAAAAGTCTAGTTGTTTATTCTTCTGTACCCATGAAGTAAGTTGTTAAAATGTAAGACACAATTAAGACAAGTAGTGAACTATCATAGTTTTTGCTCATATACTGAGAGAATTGATCATCATTTGCTCTGTATGTGTTTCAGGTGGAGGAGCAGCCTGACTACGAGGAACCGCCATGTCTGCCGCCCCGTCCAGCTGATCTGATTGAAGAGGAGGAGGAACCGGAGCCTGAGGAATTGTATGCTGAATGTGATACTGACCCCATACCTCAGGATGAAGATTATGAGGATATTGTCTCATATGCTCCTCCAGGTTTGACCACACATACACATTTACTACTTGTTCACTGTTTGGGAAGTGCGATCAAGGCCACATGGAGAAAATAGATGGTTCTAATTACATCTGCTATAAATGTTTGTGATTGTTAACAGCTGTAATTCCTCTTTTTTTTTATCAGCAGTTGTTGATAATGATTATGAAGACATAAGTGTGGGGGGACAAACAGCCAAAGCCATTTATGACTACCAAGGAGGTGCGTACAACCATAACAGCAACTGATTAATATCTTTTTGACAAATGTAATCAAATCATTTCTTAAGTAACTCTTAAGAACTAACCCCTGGTTTCACAGACGAGGCTTAAGCCTAGTTCCAGACTAAAATGCATGTTTGAGCTGTTTTAACTGAAAGCAACTTGCACTGTCGTATCTTAAAATATGTCAGTGCCATAGAGGGTATGCATTGACGCCATTTTATCGTCAGAACACGCCCCCTCATCCGCAAGTAAAACAAATGATTATCAGTTTAAACTTAAGGTTGGACTCAATATAGTGTTCCTTACAACTTACCAAAGATCCAGCGATCCAGCGATTCATGGATATTGACATGCAGCCAGGAATCGTGTTTCCTGACACTGTGCCTGATTTCGACACCGGGGAAATATATTGAGCAAATTTGCCTGTGAACGCTTTTTATAAATACAATATTGGTAGGTCTAAATCCAGGGGATCACTTATATCAAAGTTATTAGTTATATATATATATATCATCATATCATCCAGCACTAAAACTTGTTTATTTTTTGTCAGTGTTTATTTAAAAACATCCAATTATGCAGAATATAAGATGGCAAATATTTAATTGATAAGTTGTCAATACAATATAGAACAATACAATATATAGGGTATGATTTTACCTCAAAATTCAACATACTGACACAAAATGATAGCAGCAAATCCATGTTTCTCTGCCTGGAGTCCAGTTGTTTCTGTGAATTGCAGTGATCCATTTGCTTCTCTTTTCTGTAGCTTTCGGCAGTCTGTAAAAATACACCTCAGATTTCTTGTCAAATCTATCTGTATAGTCAGTCGCAAAGCTCTGTCCTGTTTTAGATGCATTTTGTATGTTTTTCGCGGCATTCACGCCTTAAACCAATGCTGCCACTCAGTGGGCGTTACCAGTCACTCTGGCTGACGGTGACGTCACGTGCATATCCTCTATTGTTTTGTCTCAAGATGCACACCAGTAATGTTTTTTTTTCTAAATCTCATTTATAAAAGCCCTTTAAATGTCCTATTTGAACTAAGGCCTAATCCTGTCTTTATCTAAGAAATGTCTGTGAAACCAGGCCAATGTCATTTATGTCTGAGCATTTTTAGTTTTAGTTTAGTATTTTGATTATAAATCATACTTTTGCAGAGGCCAGTGACGAGATCTCCTTCATGCCAGATGACATCATTACTAACATTGAGATGGTGGATGAGGGTTGGTGGAAAGGAACGTGTCATGGTCGCACAGGCCTGTTTCCTGCCACCTTTGTGGAGATCATGTAGTTACTAATAATCAATGATCAAATGTATGTTTATTAGCCACTTGCAGACAATTATCTTTTATTGCAATTTTCTATGACATACAAGTGCAATATACTAACATGTTTTTTGGTTGTTTTAATGAGCCTGTATCTCTTAGCTGAACAAAATTTTCCATTCAAGGCACATGGTTGGTTACCAGATTACATGGACATTAACTTTTTTCTATGAAGATTTTATATTAAAATAAATGGGATTGTTTGCACTACCGTTCAAAAGTTTGGGGTTGGTTTTGTAATGTTTTTGAATTAAGTTTATTATGTTCACCAAGGCTGCATTTATTTGATCAAAAATATAGTAAAAAAGTAATATTGTGAAATATTATGACAATTGTTTACTATTTTCATATATTTTAAAAAGGTTAAAATGTAATTTATTCCTGTGATAGCAAAACTGAATTTTCAGCATCATTACTCCAGTCTTTAATGTCACATCATCCTTCTGATTTGCTGTTCAAGCAACATTTATTATTATCAATGTTGAAAACAGTTGTGCTGCTTAATATTTTTGTGGAAACCGTGATAAATTATTTTTTTCAGAATTCTTGGATGAATATAAAGTATACAGCATTACATTTTTAAATATTTTTACTGTCACTTTTGATCAATTTAATGCATTTGTGCTGATTAAAATGATAATAGTATTAATTTCTTTAAAAAAAATTATATTTTGAACGGTAGTGTATGTATCAAGGCACATGATATAAAAGTCTAAGTCACATTTTTGAGTGAAGTCACAATGACCTTTTTGCCAAGGTCCAAAGTTTCAAACAAAAAGTATGGTAGCAGTAATATTTTAAATTGTTTGCTGTTCATTTCGAACTTTATTGGCTTTATAAAGACTTTTGCTTGGTAGAGATTTAAAGAGAGAGTTAAAAATGAAAATTCTGTCATTAATTACTCACCCTCATGTCGTTCCACATCTGTAAGACATTCGTTCATCTTTGGATGAAAACAAATTAAGATTTTTTTGATGAAATCCAAGGATTTTTTTTATGCTCATAGAAAGTAATGTGATTACATTCATTCAAGGTCCAGAAAAGTAGTACACTGTTAAAATAGTCCATGTGACTACAGTGGTTCAATCTTAATGTTATGAAGCGACGAGAATAATTTTTGTGCGCAAAAACCAAACAAAAATAACGACTATATTCAACAATTTCTTCTCTACCCTGTCAGACTCCTACACAGTTGATGCAGTGAACGCAGTGCAAGCTTCCGTGTTTACGTCTGAACGCCGACTCAGTATTGGCCGACGCTGTTCATGCGAGCAACACGAGGCATGCGTGTAATGCTGACGCAGGAGCCAGCCAATAATGAGCCGGCGTTCAGATGTAAACAAAAAATATTGCATTTTTGGGTGAACTAACCCTTTAATGCAGAGGTATACCATAGTGCTTTATAGAGATACATAATTTCATGCTTTTTAAATAATTTCATACAATTTATATGCCAAGCCACTGGCTTAATGCTTACTTCTTTGACTCAATGTTATGCATTTGTGTTGACCACAAAATAAAAGACAATTTCCCATGAGGTTTATTGTATTTTTATTAAGATAAAAAAGGATGCGCATCCATAATTATTCTGTCTGCAACGAAAATACTCCACAACTTCAAAGTAAAGCAGACCTAGAGTGACTATATTTTATTGGAAGAGTCAGTCATGTAGTACGCTGAATACAGGTGACTTACAGTGTTTTTAACTCTTCCCCCACCCCACATTAGCTAGTGAACTGAAGCACCTTGAACATGATGTTCAATCATCCATCACATCGCACAGTGTCTGTCACCAACAGATCGCCACTACATTTCACAAATTTACACTGAATTTTTCTGCATGAGGTTGCATGAAAAGTCCATAGAAACGTACAAACTGTACATGAAAATGATGCACAGCGAGGCTCCTATACAGCTGTTACTGTAATAATGTCCATGCTCAAGCAGGTCAGTTCATCTACCAGGCGAGACCCTTCTTCAGCTTACGTTTTCCTTTTTTACCCAAACATTTGGCTTTCACCTTCCTCGCCTCCTTTTGGTTCATCCAGACCGGATACCGTCCTTGATCGTCCAACATTGTCTTTTTATTGCGTTTAATGTCCAAATTCATCTTTTCACCATCTGCTGCAAAGCAACAACAGGTCAATTTCAATATGATAAAATGCAACACTAACTATAACTAGAAGTGCAAAATGTTTCTATAAAGGCTCACCATCTCCTTCATGCATCTCTGAATCTCCTGATTTCTCCTTCACTTTCTCAGGCGGCACCACAGTGGCGATCTCAGCTACATCTTTCATGGTGATCTCTCCTTTCTCTCCTTGACCCAGCACTGTTTTGAGTCGTGCCAGTTCTTTGGGGGCATTTTTCTTTCTTTTCTCCGCCCTCATCTTCCTCCTCCACTTGCTGCGTAAACTTTTTGCCATCCTGATGGAAACTAAGGTGAGAAAAAAGACAAAAATATATATGCAGCATATATATCTGTATATGTATTTATAGATAGATAGATATATGCAGCTTAAATTCAAATTCATAGAGAAGTATCCTTTTTTCTTCTTGGGCTGAAAAACAATGTTTCCTTGATATTACCTAATTTTTCATGACCATGGGGGTCCCACATTTTGGGTGTCTCCCTATTTGACACCTGATTCGCCTCATTAGCTCGTTATTTGAGGCTCAATGACTCTAGTGAGGCACCTAAAATGTGGTAACAATGATCATTCATAATCTCACATATCTGTTATTATCTAAATAACCAATCACCCATATATCTTTGAGTATATTCAGAAGCAAGAGATCTGTGTAAGACAACTCAGCTGAAAACGAAGATGTTTGTTAGCCAGTTAGCCACCTCACATGCAAAAATACCTTTCTACTTATAGACATCACTTTAAAGCACTGCCTATAGACGTAAGTGATACCAATATACGGACTAATATATGTATGCTGTGTTTACACAACTTCAAAACTGTATTTATATTCGCAGTGTGTAACTTACATGTATCTTCTCAACGCCTCTGGATACACGTGTATCTGTGTACAGCTACCGCTAGGCAAAAGTACTTTCACGACAGTTCCTGATTTGCGACAAATCATTGCGTGTTGAGGGCTCGTGGGTGTCGCGCGCTTAGTCCAGTAGATGGCGACAGAGCTGCGGCCTGCTTTTAAAAACGTTTCAAAATTACAGGTGAGTTGAAGTACAAAAATACCGTGGAAATATATTATATGTATATATAATATTATATTGTATGAATAATATTTTATGTATTATATGTATATATATAATATAGACAACTATTAGAAAGTTTTTATCCATTTTAAAAACTGTGCCCTTAGCTCTGTTTGTTTTGACTGGCCCAGTATGCCGACTTTTGGCTGAACTAACCGTTTGTGTGACTCATGGCAGATGGAGGGAAGATGGGAAAACTCATTTGAAAAACATAATTATTTTTGCAATTCCATTTGGTGAGGCTAGCAGTGCTTAAATGACCAACTTCACCTTTAAAAGTACAGGACAGGGCTTGACAATGCTTTTTCTTTTCTGTGTTGACCAAGGGGTCAAGGTTTGGTGGGTTAGCATGGTAGTTTTCAGTTGCAATTTCATTATATTCTAGTGGATTTTTTGGCCAATGTTTGATTTGTTTTTGAAGTGGTTTTAAATGTTATTTTTGACATTACAGCCAGTGAAGTGTTTCAGACATTTTCCTGCAGCTGTATTTTTGGTGCGTTTTCCTGAAGAAGAAAAAAAAGAAATCATATATTTTAATGTTTTCAACTTTTTGGAGTACACTAGCACAGACAGTTTAGGCCTCCGGGGCACAAAAAGGTTCTAGGGGGTCTGTAAAAAAAACTGAGATGAAAATTGTTTTTATTATTATTATTATTACATATTCTCTTTTTTAGGGCTTTGTTTCTCTTCAAGTTTATACATAAAAGAAGATACACTTGATACAAAGTCAATATTTTTATTAGATAATTGAATGTGGATTTTTATATTTTAATTGAATTAATACTCGTTTTATTTTAAATGTATTTTGTAGAGTATATATGGGTTTTTATATATACAAATATATAGCTGCCTTCATATTTTAGGAGAGTGGGGCCCTTACAAGGGGATCATTATATTTATTATTTGGGGGCCCTCGGGTTCACAATCTTTGAAAACTCCTGCACTAGCGTAATTTAGATACACTACAATTTTTAATTTAATTGAGTTTTGATAATCTGGTAATTGATCATCTTGCAAAGAACAAGACTGGTTATAGATACATGTGTCTTAAAGGTGCAATATGTAATATTTTTGCAGTAAAATATCCAAAAGCCACTAGGCCAGTGTTATATATTTTGTTCACTTGAGTACTTACAATATCCCAAATGTATCCAACTATTTGTAAATCGTGAGAAAATTGCAATTTTAACCAAGGCTCCGGGACGTGTGAGGAGTCGCCTGTCAGTTGCGTCATACCCGCGTTACCCTCGGTTTCCGGTTTTATTTTGTAGAATCCATGGAAACACCTAAGACGCTTTAATATTTACATGTTTTAATAGACAAGGGAACAACTGTTTAGATATATTTATAGACAGAAAACTAATTATTGTTATATAGCTCAACATGTTTAGTCTTATTGTTTAAATCTAATTTTCTTGATTTCCCAAGAGTACCATGCTTTACCATGCCTCAGAGAAAAACACTATTTTGTCAAGTAGCTAACATAGCATAATCAGATGCAGCTTTATTTTTAGTAACAGTAATACAGAATTTTCTCCATCATACAATACGTTTTAAAATTAATTGCATGCCATTTATCAACACAAGCCATCCAGTATTTAATATGATATTCTAAAATCGATCTAGCTTACTGCAGTGTGTAACAGTGTCTCACAGCAGCCACCGAGCGAACGCACAGAGTAACGCTATAACATCATTTTCAACAACCTCAAATGTATCTAATATGATAAACAGAGCTGCGTTACCTCATACTCATGACCGGAAAAGCGGAAGCGGGACCGGCAACTGTGTCATAATAAAAGTTCTGCAGCCTCGTTCAGCTCCCACAACACTCGGTCCTGCTCTGCTTCATACTACAGTAACATTAATAATCGCATAAATGAACATGATTTCTTCCCGAATCCTATCCCGATTGTTTTCCACCGGCTGTGATGTGAAGACCACATGTCCCAAGATTCCGCGCTCAAACTTGCCATCATCAAGCTGCGCCTTTGTTTTGAATAGGCCTCTAGCGACCTCTAGCGGACAGAAATATTACATATTGCACCTTTAAGTATTATTCAACCTGCTATAAACAAGAGTAAAGTGTGATTTGATTCTTGGAGCTCTCTTCTTTCCCCTAATATCTCCTTTGAAATGCCCTTTGCTCTTTTTATGCTTTCCATTGAAAAACAAAATGAGTTAGTCACACAAATGTTTTTCTATCTTCTCTGAACTGAACCTTGCAGTACTTCGTACGTGAACAGATTATAGTGTAACTAGTGTATAGTGTAATGGAAGAGAGCTTAGTTTTTGTTCTTACACACACACACAAATGCACACACCAAAGAATTAGACACAGGCTATTGTTCTTCGTGAATGTTGGATATTGTTCTTCTTCTCTGATATTGGATGCCAGATATAGTCGCTTCATTTCTTGGGATATGTTTAACAGTGCTGATGTTACCCTCGTGTTAACACCATTAGCACATTTACAGTAGACTCCTTCCAGATTTTCTATAAATAACACCCAGTGTTGAATTACCCCTATACAGCCCCACAACTCTTTGTAAGTAGGTTTTGGTAACACCTCATAGATAAAAACAAACATATGAAGCATAACCTGCAACCAGTCTGCCATGGGACCAGCAAGCACTCGCATCAGGAAGAAAAACTGAAAGGCCCATCTGCTGGGCTGTTCCAGTGACATTGCCCTTGGCAGTCAGCTGAGGTCTCTTTGTAGCGGGGGGAGCTGTGAACGTTGTTGTGTGTTTGTTTTGACTCCCCCAATTAGGGTTCCTTCAGTGAGAGCGATGCGTCTGTGTGTGGAATAATTAAGTCCCAGGACATCATGTTCTGAAATGATCAGCATGCAAACGGCACACACAAACACACACAGTCTGTGGCTCTCTTGCACACCCACTCACTACTTGTATGTGTTGTCTCATTGGATATCTGAATGTAGCATGGATGACAGACTTTATTTACACTGCAAAAAAGATTTTCTTACTCAGTATTTTTGCCTTGCTTTTCAGTACAAATATCTAAACATTCTTAAAGAGTCAGTTCACAGAAAAATGAAATTTCTGTCATTAATAATTACTCACTCTCATGTCGTTCCACCCCCGTAAGACCTTCGTTCATCTTTGGAACACAAAATAAGATATTTTTGATGAAATCCGAGAGCTCTCTGACTCCTCCATAGACAGCAATTTAATTACCACTTTCAAGGCCCAGAAAAAGGTAGAAAAGACATCGTTAAAATAGTCCACGTGACTACAGTGGTTCAACCTTAATTTTATGAAGTGACGAGAATACTTTTTGTGTGCAAAAACCAATAATGAATCAGGGTTCTGACGTAGAACCTGGAAGCACTGAATGTAAACAGCGTAGCAGAACGACAGGGAAGAGACAAATTTGTTGAATAAAGTCATTATTTTTCATCGCTTCACAACATTAAGGATGAAACACTGTAGTCACGTGGACTATTTTAACAATGTCTTTATTACTATTCTGAATTAAATTTCTGTCTATAGAGGAGTCAGAGAGCTCTCTGATTTTATCAAAAATATCTTAATTTGAGTTCCAAAGATGAACAAAGGTCTGGAAGGTTCGGAACGACATGAGGGTGAGTAATAAATGACAGAATTTTCATTTTTGGGGGAACTAACCCTTTAATTCAAGATACAATTACTTGAGAAGCAAAACTATTATGTTTTTTTTTTTTTACTGAAAAATTCATCAAAATTAATGCTTAAAATAAGAGAAAAAAAAAATAACATTAGCACTTGGCCTAAGGGGCCAGTCTCAGAACATGTTTTTGCATTCCACTGCACTACCTTTCATTGTTTTTCTACGTAAAAATGCACTAGACGGACGTCTTTGACTGAATGTGTCTTGTATCCCGCGCATGACAGGCCATTCTAAAAACATGGCACTCAGATTAAAAGTAGTACAACAAAGTAGTGCATCTCATTCCACTGCCATGCGTCTCAAGTTTTTGCATTTTCTATTGTTTTTCTCTGTAAACATGCCCTAAAAAGACGTCTTTGACCATTGCACTTGTGTCTTTTGCAGCGTCTCACGCATGACACAGCATTCTAAAAAACATGGCACTCAAGTTAAAAGAAGTTAAACTTTAAAAAAAAACTTTGTCTAGACCTTGTGTTTTTTCCATTCCACTGCCCTGCATCTTGCGGTTTTAAACACAAAAACTTGTTCTGTGTGAATGGCTCCTGAGAAGGTAATACTTATCTAGGCAAAAGACAGCTCAGATTTGGGAACAGGGCTACAGTTGCCAAAAGTAAAACAAAAGAGCTGAGGTCATACCTATCACTTTTTGTTCATTCATTTTTTCTCTTGCTGCTCTTAGGATTGCCATCATCATCCCCAAGCCTCTGGTATCCAGTAGAGACAGCTGACGGTATCAGCTTCCGCCTAATACGCTGTCATGTGCGGGTAAACGCCCAGGAGAGGCGTTGCTCTTGGTTTTGGTCTCCATGGAGCTGAACTGTAACGGCAAACAACATTGAACAACCCAGGTGAAAGAATCCAAATCAGAAAATGAAATGTGAAGCCTCTGTTTTGTAGATTTTTGTCTCAAGAGAGTTTGTGATTTTCCAGGTCTACCCTATCTTTGCTGAGTGGGTTTCCTTATTTACTGCATATGGTGTAATATGGAAGCCAAATATGAGGAGAGTTTCGCCCCTCATAACCTGCTCCTTGTAAAAAAGAAAAAAAAAGGGGGAAAAAAGGATCTAGATTAGTTCTGGGACATTTTTATTATGATATCATAACACACGACTGCCGTGAGTGTTGTTAAAGGCCAGTCTATCACTGTATTATTAGAAATTTCACACTACAACCGCAGGCTACATTCCCCAATCTCTATTACTTTTTCATCATGGGGAAGTTGATTACTCCATAATGGTGGGTTATATGATTCTGTGTGTGTGTTTGGTTGAAGGCTGAATTGGTGGCTTGTGTACTTTGATTGTGGTTGCTTCTGGTTTTAAAATCAATTCGTTGAGTGAGGTTTATCAGTACGCCTGTAGCATTTTTTTTTTCTCCCACATATTGACTCACGATGAGAAGAATGTTTATTGAATTGCTTTAATAGAGTTATCTATCTCTGCCATCTATTTGCAATTAAAAATTATTTGGACAATGTACATGTGCATCTGCAGCTAATACTTAACAGCTGTAGAATGATGCATACCTGCTGGTGAGGTTGTAGAAAATCAAATTCAGGTTCAACTTGCAAAAGTATTTTTTTATGTGAAAAAGTTGCCATCTGCTAACAAAAGATAAAAAAGGGTTTCTTAGAACTGAACTGAACTGGATAAAATGTAATTTTGTACATTTTAATACAATTTGTACGAAATGTAAATACTTATGGGGAACAATTATCACTTTTAACTAGTTATTTTTTAGCCTGCATATTGGCTGTTTATTAGTACTTATAAAGCACATATTAATGCTTTGTTCTGGATGACCATATTCTACATCCCTTAATCCTACCCAATACCTGAACTTAACAACTACAACAACTACCTTACTAACAATTAATAAGCAGTAAATTAGGAGTTTATTGAGAGAACAGTCATATGTGTTCCTCATACTAAAGTGTTACCATAATTCTTTAGAGAGTCACTGATAAATCAACAAGTGATTTTCACTCTTTTTGACTCGAAGGCCTTCTTTTGTCCAACACAATATTCAAAGTCCCCCCCCACACACATCCATATAGGCTAAGATAATTCCAGTATTTAAAAAAAAATAATAATAATTTACAGAAACAGGGAGTATTTATATATTAAACTAATTAACCATGACTCATTTGTGATTCCAGAAGTGTCAAGCACTGTAATTATTATTTTTATTTGATCTTGATATATATATATAATATATATACAGTGGGTACGGAAAGTATTCAGACCCCCTTAAATTTTTCACATTTGTTATATTGCAGCCATTTGCTAAAATCATTTAAATTCATTTTTTTTCCTCATTAATGTACACACAGCTCCCCATATTGACAGAAAAACACAGAATTGTTGACATTTTTGCAGATTTATTAAAAAAGAAAAACTGAAATATCACATGGTCCTAAGTATTCAGACCCTTTGCTCAGTATTTAGTAGAAGCACCCTTTTGATCTAATACAGCCATGAGTCTTTTTGGGAAAGATGCAACAAGTTTTTCACACCTGGATTTGGGGATCCTCTGCCATTCCTCCTTGCAGATCCTCTCCAGTTCTGTCAGGTTGGATGGTAAACATTGGTGGACAGCCATTTTTAGGTCTCTCCAGAGATGCTCAATTGGGTTTAAGTCAGGGCTCTGGCTGGGCCATTCAAGAACAGTCACGGAGTTGTTGTGAAGCCACTCCTTCGTTATTTTAGCTGTGTGCTTAGGGTCATTGTCTTGTTGGAAGGTAAACCTTCGGCCCAGTCTGAGGTCCTGAGCACTCTGGAGAAGGTTTTCGTCCAGGATATCCCTGTACTTGGCCGCATTCATCTTTCCCTCGATTGCAACCAGTCGTCCTGTCCCTGCAGCTGAAAAACACCCCCACAGCATGATGCTGCCACCACCATGCTTCACTGTTGGGACTGTATTGGACAGGTGATGAGCAGTGCCTGGTTTTCTCCACACATACCGCTTAGAATTAAGGCCAAAAAGTTCTATCTTGGTCTCATCAGACCAGAGAATCTTATTTCTCACCATCTTGGAGTCCTTCAGGTGTTTTTTAGCAAACTCCATGCGGGCTTTCATGTGTCTTGCACTGAGGAGAGGCTTCCGTCGGGCCACTCTGCCATAAAGCCCCGACTGGTGGAGGGCTGCAGTGATGGTTGACTTTCTACAACTTTCTCCCATCTCCCGACTGCATCTCTGGAGCTCAGCCACAGTGATCTTTGGGTTCTTCTTTACCTCTCTCACCAAGGCTCTTCTCCCCCTATAGCTCAATTTGGCCGGACGGCCAGCTCTAGGAAGGGTTCTGGTCGTCCCAAACGTCTTCCATTTAAGGATTATGGAGGCCACTGTGCTCTTAGGAACCTTAAGTGCAGCAGAAATTTTTTTGTAACCTTGGCCAGATCTGTGCCTTGCCACAATTCTGTCTCTGAGCTCTTCAGGCAGTTCCTTTGACCTCATGATTCTCATTTGCTCTGACATGCACTGTGAGCTGTAAGGTCTTATATAGACAGGTGTGTGGCTTTCCTAATCAAGTCCAATCAGTATAATCAAACACAGCTGGACTCAAATGAAGGTGTAGAACCATCTCAAGGATGATCAGAAGAAATGGACAGCACCTGAGTTAAATATATGAGTGTCACAGCAAAGGGTCTGAATACTTAGGACCATGTGATATTTCAGTTTTTCTTTTTTAATAAATCTGCAAAAATGTCAACAATTCTGTGTTTTTCTGTCAATATGAGGTGCTGTGTGTACATTAATGAGGAAAAAAAATGAACAAATGATTTTAGCAAATGGTTTCAATATAACAAAGAGTGAAAAATTTAAGGGGGTCGGAATACTTTCCGTACCCACTGTATATATATATATATTGAGATTACTTTAATACAGTAGTGATCAAAAGTGATGTCCATCCTAAGAAAAATTGACATATTTACCCTTTATTCAAATATTATTAAAAACTTGTTAAAGAAATTGTGCGGACAATGTGCAAAATGTTTGACTAGGCTGTCATACAAAGAAATTATGGACACATGCAAAAACAAGAGAGAACCAACAAAATATTAATGACTGATTATGTTGGAGTCAATGTATGCTTTTTCCAGTGAGCTTTTTTATTTTTCTATGCATTTTTTTGCATAATTTAAAACCTGTAGCTGTAGTTTGCCTTTTTTTTTTTTTTTTTTTTTTCA
>RJVU01022182.1:3926296-3936469 GCA_003731715.1 Anabarilius grahami
TTTGCAAAGCAGAGAGCGCACTGCTCCTGCCCAGCAGGGGGAGCAACACCTGGAGGGCTTGAATGTGCAGATGTACAGTTGGGTGGCTGCCACATGAGTGTGCAGGAATATGCCAGGCTGAGTGCTCTGCCCTGGGCTTCAGTGCCCACTACTGCCCATCTGGGGACACTGGCAGGCCACCACAAAATCAGCTCACACCACTGCACAGACACTGAGCATCTTTGCATTTGTCCATTTCTGTAGATGTTTCAGATATATATGCATAAAACATAAAAACACATGCCTGAACATCTTGTTTAAATTAATATAATTTTGTGTGTGTGTGTATGTGTAATATATAATTGTAAGATTGAGAAAAAACTACTTATGCAATATATTTAATTAAGTATAAATGTTACCTCCATCACACCGCTTGCGATCCTTCAGTTGCTTTTGAAGACAACACAAAAGATGACATATTGCTCAGAGCCTATTGGTGTCATCAATAACATTGACAGTATTGATCATCTTTGCTGTATAGAATGAGTTATCAAATCTCTGTAAAACATTGTAATACTGAGCATGAGTGATCCTGTGGAAGCTTCGCTGCGATAGTGTATATTAGCGTATTGCAGTGTTTGAGAAACTCCCTCACACAGATGGCTGTATTTAAAAAAAAGCAGGAATATGCATGTTTTCTTCTAGAATGAAGAAGGCTGACTCTGCTTTTTGCAGAGATTAATATTCCTGCTCACTATTTGAATTCTGTTAATAGATGTTTCTTCAACTATGGGCACATTTAGCCCTGTGGACTAAAGTTAAATCTTAAAGTCCTACTGTAGTCAATCATTTTATCCCTTAAAACTCATCTTTGTTCACCAAAATATATTAACATATTTAAAAGTTTTTTCCTGTGAAAAAAAAACAATTCTTAATCCCTTAAAATAGCTTGAATGTAACTTTACACCCTTGCCTCATTTAATATACACGGATCTATGAATATAATAATTAGCCCCACCTCCACTCACTCGCACGAGCTCAGATGAGATCCACTCGGTCAACTTACTGAGGTAAACTCTGCACAATGGTATCACTTTTTACAATGTCAGACACATAACAGTAATTAATATCATTAGCGTTTTGCTTGACTACATTATCAAACAGCTAATAATGTGTTGCTAATGTTACACAAACCATGTTCACATTCACGAGTCAGACAGCTGCCATCTAACAATCAGTATCCTTAGAAACGCTTTCAACGTCAGTGGAGAAAGGCATATAGTTCATCATAACATCGTAATATGCATCATACACCCTCCATATAGCTAAATCTACCCGATTTTTCATATCAACAGAAAAATATACCGGGAAAACCTTCTTTTAAAACTCCCTTGCGCAGTCAGTTAACTTTTAAACACATTTTCACAATGTCCTATTTGCTAAAATTAATTAAATTAAATTGACATTTTCTTCTAAAATTAATTAAATTAAAATTCACAACACAACCACCACACTCAAAAGATTTATCTAACAACATTTTGTTGTGGAAATGACGTTGGTGGAAATTACATTTTGAACTGTTTTGGAACAAAATAGCCTTCTCCTGTGCCTTGCTAAGGCTACTTCATAGCTAGGGCCAGATTTACTAGCAAATTAGTGTGAGAGCACAATTTTACAAATGCGCCGATGGGAGTGGCAAGTTTTGCACATGATGTACTGCTGACGTGCAAATTAAAGAACACATCATTTAAATTAGCATTGGGTCGCAATTAAGCAGAGCTTGTTACATGTAATATATACATGTAATATACTGATAACGTCTTCCTCTGGCATTCAGAAGAAATTAATACAAGTGGAAAAAATGTTCTCCCTTCTACCACACGCTCTCTATTCTCTGCGGTGTCTCCTCCTAGCAGTAACAATCGCAGCCATGTCGCAAAATTGGTTAAGACGTGCTTTTTTTGGGCGTTAAATAACGCCGCAAATACCAGTAAATTGACTAGCACAAACATTAGAAAATAGCGTTGCGTGATTCATTTAAATACTCTCCTCCCATAAAATTTTGTGTCTGAAAGGGAAACTCCTACAAATGCATATGCAATAAGGTCAGCTGCAAAAACAACTCAGTCCAAACCTTTTCAGTGCTAATTTTGCACTGCGTGTCTTTAGTAAATCCCAACAGTAGTTTTTTAACGCCAAATGAGGGTTTGCGCTGGCGCAAGCTGTAAGTAAATGTTTGATTTTCTTACTTTTAAAATGCAGATTCTAAAATATCAAAAATAAATGACAAAGGTATGAAAAGTTTTCAAAAGAGATTTTTGACTGTTTTTACAAATAACTGTATTTTGGAGGGAACCGTTTCAGGTTAAAAACAAGCACTTTTGACAGCATCCATTTCATTCATTTTAATTCGTCCCTTTGTAAAATGTAAAACAAAACAAAACATGTACAGTAATGCGCTTACAATGGAAGACTGTGGGGTGAGACTTTGCACAAGCTTTGAGAAACTGGGTATTTAAAAATGTGAGAAACCAAGAAATTTTTTATATGCTGATATAAAGCTGATAACTCACTGACGCTCTCTAAATCCAGATTAGATACATCCCTTTTAATTGTATTTACACAGAAATTATGTGACTAATCAGTGATGAATGGGATCGGGAGGACTTTCCCCACTGCTCTTTGCCTGGATCTGGCCGCGCTCCAGCGCTGAAGGGACTCTGAGCGCAGAGGGTCCCTGTACGGCTCAGGTAGATTACTGTAAATCGATCGCAGAATTGATGGGGCTCCAAGCTTTCACCTTAGCCTGACAAAGACAAATGCACTTAGTGAACAACGATTAAAAAACGCTAACAATACCTTTGCGACAGATCAAATACTTTCACAGTAATCTGTCTAAGTACGATTTAATGAGCTCATGTGAATTTTTTTTTTTTTTTTTTTTTTTTTTNCCATAGTAAATCAATGCTCACCATATATCAAGCCTGCTTAGTGGTCTTTTCTCAGTCTAGACAGACAGTTTGCTCAGCAGCGGTGCTCTAGTGCTCACGGCCACTATCAACAGCCTGCCTTTATGCTGAGTCGGTTAGCTTTGTTCGGCATCTGTTGCCTAGCAACAAGTTTTTTCTGCCCAGTTTAACGTTCTGCTGCCTCAACAATGGAGAGTCACATCTATGTGTTTTGTGTGTCTTGCTTTTCACACACCCCTTACTCAAATAGAGTAGTGCAGGGATGACGTATTTTTGTAGGCACAAACATTTTTTGTGTTTTTTGTTAAATGCTAGAAATAAGGTCTGTGGTGAACCCAACTCAAGATATTTTCACGTTTTATTCTACGATATGAAATACATCGCTAATACCCTTTTGTCATTTCTTTTTTCTTTTTTTTTTCTTTTAAAGCTTTTACTTGTTTTGGAACTACAGTCAAGGACATTTAACGTCATCAGCCAAACAGATCAACTCATCTGCTCACTAGTCCGCTTTCATAGCCTTGTGTTTATAATCGAGCTCTTGTGAATTATTATAACTCGAACTTTCAGGAAAAATGTTTTTAAACAGACTGAAAGAGTTGTCAGAATCTTAACTGTGCAACTGTGGTGTAGTTCGTTTATAGCCTACGTTTTGCTTTTGACTCCTGCCGAATGTGTTTGATGTGTAAGAATCATAAGCTTTTGTTAGTCACAGACCAATAATCCAATGGAAAAATATTGTTGAGTTTTTGTCGAGGGAACCAGGGTGAGGCTAACTTCTGGGTTGGCCTACAAAAATACGCCATCCCTGCACCCCTCTCTGTCTTTCGCCTGAGTGTCATGTCAAAGATGGTGGAGCATCACCCTGAGTGATATCATTGCATGTTAGATCATCGTCTTTACATTTGTGATATTTGTCACGTTTTGTGGCGTCCTTGAGAATATGAAGTAATCAAAAGTGTAGTCCCTTACCATAACTGGCGGTTATGGTAAGGGGTGTGATATTTCCGAAACACGCTTAAAGCGGTTGACCAATCACAACACACTGGTCCAGCTGAACAATCAGAGCACATTGCGCTTTTCGGAGTGGCTTCATAGAGACTGAAACTAAACGGAGCGTTACTGACAGACTGGGAAGAGAGGTGCTGCAATAGTGTAAAATATGTGAAAATAATGTATTTTTTGGACATCCAAGCATGAAAACCTACACTGTAAAAAATATGATCAATAAGTCATGACAACACATGTTTTTAAGTTACTTTAACTCATTAAAATAAGTTAAGCAATTTCAACTTTTTTTTTAGACCCCAAAAAATAAAATCAAGACTTTGAAAAAGGGCATTAGGTCCCCTTTAAACTTCTGCCTAGACTTCCAAGTGCATTAATGTAGAAACAATTTTAACATGAACCTAACTTGCATTTAATCCATAACTTTCCTTTGAAATATTTTTGTTGCTTTGAATATGAAAATTAAAATAAAAAACTAGAAAACTTTATCCAGTATAAATTTTTATTTTTATAATTTTGTTACATTCAAAATGTAGACTAATTCCTAATACCCTATACAGCACGCCTCGAGTTCCTTGTTGCTTTCATAAAACGGTGACCACACAATACAAATAATAAGCACAAAATGTATTAAAGGCACAATATGTAATATTTTTGGATTAAATTATCCAAAAATCCACTAGAACAATGTTATAGTACATGTTGTTGACTTGTGTACTTACATTATCCCAAATGTTTCCAAGAATGTTTAAATCCAGATAGATAAGCAATTTTAACCAGGACACGGACCGTGTTCTGGCGTCGCCTGTCAATGAAATCATATTCGCATATACCCTCGGTTTTATTTTGTAGAAACCATGGAAACACCAAAGATGCTTTAATATATTATGTGTTTTATTAGACAGGTGAGCAACTGTTTAGATGGATACATTCAGAAAACGAATCATGTTATATAATAGTTCAACACAGTAAGTCTTATTGTTTAAATCTCGTTTTCTTGATTTACAGTGAGTACCATGTTTTACCTTGACTAATATCGATCTAGCTTACTGCAGTGTGCAACAAGTGTCTCGTAGTAGCCGCTGAGCAAACGCAGAGTACCACTATGATAAAACAGCGCTGCTTTGCCCCACACATACACTTGACTGGAAGAAACGGAAGCGGTGACTGTGGCATAATAAAAGTTCAGCTGCTCTCAAGCCATGTGTTGCACTTGTCTCTCATTAGCAATCGCTCCAGCGGCCTCGTTTCTGCTCGCACACTCTGCCCTGCTCTGCTTATTACTACAGTAACATTAATAATCTCATCCATGAACATGATTTCTGTCCGAGTCCCATCTCCAATTTTTTTTCAGACAACACCTCCCATGATTCCATGAAATCAAGGCGTCATCAAGCTACACCTTTGTTTTAAATATGTGACCTCTGGTGGCAAAAATGTACATAGTGTGCCTTTAATATATTGTAAAATCATTGAATTCCATCATTTCTCTAGAAAAGTAGTCCCTGACAGTGTTACATGCCTCATCTGAGGGAGCTCAAATAAAAACAGACAAGGAACTGTCATGTGCCATGCCATTTATTTATTTTTAATTTTTTATTTATTTATACACCTGAATATCTCAGCATTTTCCATCTTTTAGTTTAAATCACCGGGTCATGGCACAGCGCGAGTCTGCCTGAGATTCAAGAAGTGGGAAGGGGGGAAGGGTGCAGCCTCAAAATCAAATGTGAATGAGTTAGACATAAGGACAGAAGGGGTCACACATACTTCATTGAAATATATATGAATAAATTATTATAGCAGGTGCATCAGATGACATTGTTTTTATCTGATTAGGTGGTGAGGTCTGCAGGTGTTGAGCTGGTGGGAGGATGTCTGTGACTGTTTTAGCCTGTCATCAGCTAGCGGTAAACAACAGGTGGTGCAGTGCAGAAAGATTAGATGCTCTATACCCTCTGCATAGATCTCTATACCTCTCCCATAGATTCACTGCAATTTCATGATGGGAACCGACAACATACACCTCCAATCCATCAGATTACCATCTCTGTTCTCTCTGTATTATTTTGTCTGTTTCAAATATAGGCTATTTCAGGAGAGAAAAGACCACAACCAACCAATGCCACATTCATCTCTGATCACCACCCACAACTCACGCCTTTAACTGTCATTTGAAAAGGCAGATTAGATTGCATCTCTTCTGCTAGTGCCCTGCTGTTGCAGACAGTCTGTGTTAAATTTTGCTTTATAACATCTAATGCTCAGTGTTGAACTGCCTAAAATTTGAGTATTCATTAGTGTTGCTCGCTAAGGCAAATATTACTAGTTGTGTTGGTCATCCTTTTTGAAAAATCCCTGTTTAATAGTATTGCATTTTGTGCTAGGTTCATAAATGATACCTCAAATTATGTGGCTTGTTAAGGAGAGATGATATTACATTTTTATTATTTCATAGTTATATAAAGAAAACTCTTTTTTCCCTGTAAACTTTGCCCAGTAGTAACACCCTAGCAACTACATAGCAACCATCCAGAAAACCCTAGCAACTGCATAATGTGCTAAAAAAAACACTATAATAAGCACAGAGCTTTACCCTAGCAACCACCCACATCATAGCAGATCTTAATGCTGAGTTTTGGATGGACAAGCACAACCCAAAAAATATAGTTTATGTCTTTGTGTTGTTTTCGTTAACTTGTTTTCTGTAAATGAAATAAAGATGAAATAAAATAAAACTATTTGGTTACACTGATATTGAGATGAGAGTTTAAACCTAAAAAATTTAAATGAATATTAGAAATGTTGATTTGGCACCTTAGTGAAATAAATTTAAATTGAAATACTAAAATTACTAAAACTGAAATAAAAAATAAAACTGACAAAAACTGAAATAAAACTGAGTGGATTTAAAAAAACAAACAAACAAGCAAACAAAAAATAAAAATGACAAAAGCACAACACAATTACTGAAACTTAAACCAAAATTAAAATGAAAACTGATAAATTCAAAACATTACTATAATGGTTTATAAATAATGCCAAATAACATTGGTTTATGTTGTTAATTTCTTTAATTACTTTAATCTGGAGCTTTGTAAAGATCATTATTAATTTGCAGTGATGGGGAAAGTTACTTTTAAAAGTAATGCATTACAATATTGCGTTACTTCATAAAAAAGTAACTAATAGCGTTAGTTACTTTTGCGTTACTTTTTCTCACCTGGGCTGGGCTTGATTGTTTGTTTTTAATAACAACAAAAAAGTTCTATTTTTGGCAAATGTTAAGGCCCTTTCACACCAAAAGTTAAATGAATAAGCCTCAGGCTGAAGGAAATGCATATTTACGCCTGTACAGTAGAGGGCGCAGCTCAAACAATGTAAATGTAATCTAAAGTCATTTTTGCTTATTAGTATGGTAGAATTAGATAATTGAAGGTCAGCAGCAAAGACATTGGTTAATAAAGTGAGATCAAATACATAAAGTATATATTTGTGTAGTTTAATATAGTTAATCATTACTTGGTTTGTGTAAAATTATGAGATTGCGTTTCACTGTTTTTATTCTTTTTGAGGAATACTGAATGTTTTTGTGTAAGTAAGATGAGTAAATGCATGTTTAGAACTACAATAACCATCATGTTTACACAGCACACACAACACCCTCTGCACTTTATTTCTCTCAGCATGGAGAGCTGTCAGCCAATACATGTGAAAAAGTAACTTGCGTTACTTATTTGAAAAAGTAACTTGGATATTTTGTTGTAAATTGAAAAAGTAATCTGATTACGTAACTCAAGTTACATGTAATGCGTTACCCCCAACTCTGTTTATTCAAATATATAGAAAAATAGATGTCAGTTTTTCACATGAGAATCTGTTTTTCACCTATATGCTTTAAGACTATTTAGTGAGCATTTGTCCCTTGTGATTGATATTTTGTGTTTTTCTCTGTAATAAGTTCTTCTATCTCAGGTGTAACACTTACTTTACAGAATCTGAACTTTGTGTGTGTGCAGAGGTGGATGTTTGTGAAATGATCTGCTTGAGAGAGAGAGTGAAGACAGTCTGCAGTCTCCATGGTGGCAGTGTGTGTGGGAGTGGGACACAGCACTGTAAATGAATGAGTGTCTACAGCATCTTGCCTTTTTAAAATAAATCTTCAATGTCAGAATCAATCAGATCACCGAAACCACATTCGGAGGAGGTCAGGGACAGATTCACATGCTATTATCCATATACAACTTCATAGCATATATGTAATATATAAGTGGTGTTTTACATTGGTCTTATTTAAGTGGTGTGCCATAGCGTGCAAAAAGTGTTTCAGCGACTATGTATATGGAGTGATTTTAAACAAGCTTCATGTTTCACCTGCCTACAGGTTGTCAGAAGCTTTAACAGGAAGATACTTGTTGAGGTTTTGGCAGCATTGAAATGGCCAGTGGTGACAGGATCTTTATAATGTAGGCTTGTGGGGTCTTCTGACACTTTGTGAAATTGATATTGATTTTGTTATTGGGGTGCTCTGTAGTGGCCAATAAAGAACTGAAAAGGCAACTGAGCAGGCAATGGTCGGATTGAAGTATTGTTGGATTATTGTTTTGATTACTTTTTTTTCCACTGTTGTGACTTATTTGTTGACTTGAACTGTTGAAAATGTTCTACCATTCCAAAGTTTGGGGTTGGTGAGATTTTAAATGCTTTCGAAAGAAGTCTTATGCTCGTCAAGGCTGCATATTTTGATAAAGGAATAAAAAAAAAAACAGTAATATTGTGAAATATTAGTTTGGGGTTGGAAAGAATTTAAATACTTTTGAAAGAAGTCTTTCATGCTTGTCAAGGGTGCATATATTTGATTAAAAAAAAATACAGTAAAAAAAGTAATATTGCAAAATCATCACTCCAGTTCTCAGTGTCACATAATCCTTCAGAAATCATTCTAATATACTGATTTGCTGCTCAAGAAATATTTCTTATTATCAGTAGTGAAAACAGTTGTGCTGCTTAATATTTTTGTAGAACCAGTGATAAATTTGTTTTTCAGGAATCTTTGACGAATAGAAGGTTCCAAAAGAAAAGCATTTATTTCAAATAGAAATCTTTAATGTCTTTACTGTCACTTTTGATCAATTTAATGCATCCTTGCTGACAAAAAGTATTCTTACTGAATACTTTTCAATGGTTGTGAATGTGTATAAATTAAAATAATATCAGGTAGTATTGTGAAAATAATAATTGTTTTTCACCTCCATTTTATTTTTTGCCAGACAAAAATCATAAACTAATTGTTTTAGAAAAGTAATTTTAGTTTCTAAAGACCAAAAGTATATGAGCATAGTAACAGTAACACCACTCAATATAATCACAGAATGCACTTTTAATATCACATTCAGGCAGTAATTTAACCTCGCTGAGATGCTTTGAAAGAAGCAATTAGATTAATATTTATAGATGCAGGTAATTATTTTTTTTTTATTTCAGCTGAAGCTCTCATAAACTAATCTGTTTGATTTTCTGTCATAAAGTGGTTTATATTTCATGGCAGATAAATACCTCGTGTTAGCCATCAAGCAAGCTGCAAAGCTGGATAATTTAAATTAAGCAGCAAAAACTGAGGAAAAGAGGCAATTACCTATATTTTTATAGCCATAATCCTGTTAATACTCTAAAATAAATTCAGTGTCAGAATACTGTCAAATTGTCTGTGTTGTAGTTCAGGTTTGGTGTAGATTGTGGGGTGTGTGGTGAGCTCTGGTGGTCCTGTGTGATTTGAGTGTGGTTACGCACACACACTGAGATCTAAGTCACAAGGACGGCGTCACGTACACCACACTGTGTGGTGTACGTGACGCGTCCTTCCTTGTGACTGAGATCTCAGTGTGTGTGTGTGTGTGCGAATCTATGGCTGTGACAGACGGCAACAAAGGCCCCACGTTCCCCATCAATCTCATGGCGTGTGAGTGACAGCTCTTGTCAGCGAGTGTAAACTTATCAAGAGGGTTTATGTACAAATAAAGCTGAAAATGGATGTTAGGTGCATTTGCCTGATGTTTGCCTTCTGTGAGAGTAGATGCTAGTCTTTTTTATATATATATATATATACTTTTAAAGGAGACCAAGTAATATTTACAGTAGAGGGAGAGTGAGGTTGTGCTCCAGTGAATGTTTTTTTGTGAAAGTCAGTTTCTAGACAAATATTATTATTATTATTATA